>JAWDGP010007907.1:50000-162500 GCA_033675545.1 Elysia crispata
TAAACGTTTGAAAAAACTTCCACAAATTAATGTAATTTTTCACGACTATGATGAATCAAATTCACTTCAAAAAGCACGCAAAAAAAAGGTCGCAACATGGACTTTGCAAAAAGCCAAAACTGAGTAAGTTTGATAGGGAAACCCCATAAATTGTTAGTATCGTCAGATATGATCTTAAACGGTCATAGCAAGAGAATCAACCATGTAGGTTTTACTTTTATTATTAGGAATTATAAGCTGGAAGGAAAGGCAGTTAGTCAATTATAATGCCCAGTACCGTTGTGAAAAAAACTTTTTTCTTCTTTACTAAGGCCAGGAAGTTACACACATTTCCAGTTAAAAATCAACTCTCATATAGGAGGAGGAGGAGGAGGAGGAGGAGGAGGAGGAGGAGGAGGAGGAGGAGGAGGAGGAGGAGGAGGAGGAGGAGGGGGAGGAGGAGGAGGAGAAGAAGGTGGTGGTGGTATTGGTTGTTATAGTGTTAGTGGTAGCGGCAGTGATAATAGTAGTGATGGTGGTGGTGGTTGTGCTAGAAGTAATGGTGGCTATGGTAGTGTTGGTGGTAGTAGTGGTAGTAATGTAGTAGTGATAATAGCAGTAGTAGTGGTGGTAGTAGTAGTAGTAGTAGTAGTAGTAGTAGTAGTAGTAGTAGTAGTAGTAGTAGTAGTAGTAGTAGTAGTAGTAGTAGTAGTAGTAGTAGTAGTAGTAGTAGTAGTAGTAGCTGTAGTTGAAATAATAGTAGTAGTGAAGCACCGTTAAAAAAAAAAAAAAAAAAAAAAAAAAAAAATAGAATGCAGCTCCAAAAGGTACAAAACAAAACAAAACACGTGAGCTTCGGCTTTACGCCTTCGTCAGACACTAAAACAAGAACAACAAACCACACAAGAATATTCTCATATAAATTTGAAACAATGAGAAAACAACAAATATATAATTATATGAAAAAGTTTATATAGGTTTTGCAGCTCAAATACACAACTAAAGAATCCAAATGCCACATTGGCAATTCAAATAACGCGAAGAGACATCAAATAGATACCATAAAGTGATTTTTCTACCCCAGCAAATTTGAATATACCCAATTGTACTGTAAAGATCTTGTTAAAATATGAAATTTCCAACAAATTTCATCAAAATCTGTTGGTAAATAAAAGTTTTACAGCTGTTTCAATTTTGCGCATAACGACACAAAACAAATTGCGTGCATCGGGTTGTTTTTAAGGACATATAAAAGTCATTTGTTAAATCTTATGAAACAAAAAAGGACATATTTACAAAGTCCAAGACAATGACTATACACATACGAAATTTCACGGAGATAAAAAGTAAACAAAAGAATTTATTGGTCATGAAATATGGCCAAAAACACTTGTGGCATATCAACATTACAAGCAAATACTCTAGATGAGGCACTTTTGGACCATCGTAAAAAAACACATATTCTTCAGATTGTTTCAATACTTAGTTTGTTAATACACAATGTTGTATTTAGTTGACTCAATTTTTGTCAGCAACCTAGAAAGCCATTTTGAAAAGATAGAGAAAACCAAAATTGGCATAGCGCCAAATTTTGCGCCTTGGAAGAAAATTGGTAAAAAAGCGAATCATATTGTAGAAATTATATCATAAAAAACACAGTTTTCGTACTAGAGTAATGAAACTTTCGGAGTTTATGGTTTTTTAGATGCTGAACCTGATTATGCTATCTATTTGATAATTTGACCACTGTTTCTATTTCAAAACTGCATTGTAAGTCTATGATAGAAGTAAAAAATTAATAGTCACAGATGAATTATGATTGAACATATATTTTCAAATGCATACATGATAAAGCATTATGATTTTGATAGTTGTAGAAAACTCCCATGATAAACTGAGGTTCAATACACGCTTCATTAAAGCTGAAACTGAATGACTGTAAAAGAAAGTATTACATAAGAGACAAAATACATTACAGTTTTCAAAATATAAATTGAGAACCAATTCATGTAAAGGAATTAGCAAGCCTGAAAATATCAATATTTTGTTAAATGAAAACAATTTGAGCCTGCAACTTTAAAAAATTATAAAGTATAAACAGAAATTTTCGTTTCTTTTAAATTGTGAAGGTTTCTGTTCCGTGTATATGTTTTTTAAGCCGCACCTATGGTTTTTCCCACTCTGCTTACCTCTCGGTCTCACTACCTCTTTTGCCAGACATACTATGTACCTGTATCAGTGTCACTTTTTTGTTGACTACCTACCTGTACACTTCGCTAATGAAAGTATCTATACTGTTTGTACCTTGCAGCGTTTTCTGTTTGTTTTACTAAATAAACCTTGAACCCAACAACCACATCAAGCAACAGTTTCTGTCAAATTTATTTTCACCGTAACAGCATTGTATTTAATAATCATCATCAGAACTTTAATTTTGAATGATTGTCTTTTGCCTAATGAACCCCCCTCTTTTAGAGGGGGGTTCATTGCATATCTTTCCAAGCAAAGTCTGGTAAAGATTTGCAGCAGTACCTAAATCAGTCTTAAGTCCTCTTGCCCCCATCACTAATTTTCTATATCGAATCTGATCTTTAAGATTTTCTGCTTTTCCATTTTTATATAACTGATCAAGCCCAGCTTTTGTGGTGCACAAACCACCTTGACACAAAACCGCATTCATAATTTTAACTTATTGCAAAAGAATTCCAACTGCTTTTTTTTTAGTTGGAACCATAGGGGCGCAATGGAGTTACAGGAGTGAGAAAATGATTCAAAGATGAAAATCAGTTGAATAAAAAGAGGAAAGCCTGGCTAACGAGAAAGTATTACTAAAAGTACAGAGGAGTCCATATACATTCAACACCTAAGGGAAACTTTTGCTTCAAGTCAACTTTGTTTGCCAGCACTATTTTGTATTTCTTTACAAATAAAATTACAATATTTAAAGCCAACTTTTGCCTACAGTCAACTAACTTTTTTGGTCCTGAGGTATTTATCCAGACTCCAGTGTAAAGTCTATGGAAGTAAAGAAAGGGCCAGGAGTGGAGAGAACGACGAAAAAGATACTGATTTTGAGGATGAAGACGATCATTACATTGATTATGGTGATGATAATGATGATGATGGTGATAATGATGATGATGGTGATGATGATGATGTGATGATGATAATGATGATGATTAGGATGATGAAGATGATGAAAAAACTGTCTTCACAAGCATGGGCATTATTAACACTGTATCGCCGATAATATTTTTTGTTTTATCATGTTTCACTACTTCAAAGATAAAAATGAGCCTGACTTTAACAACAGAAGAAAGAAATTTGCCCATTTCACTCTGTGTATCTCTGAATCCATTGGAAACTAGGAAGCGAGAAAGAGAAACAGAAAAGGAAAGAGAGAGAGAGAGAGAGAGAGAGAGAGAGAGAGAGAGAGAGAGAGAGAGAGAGAGAGAGAGAGAGAGAGAGAGAGAGAGAGAGAGAGAGAGAGAGAGAGAGAGGTAAGCACAGCACTATGGCATCAGCTTCCCCTGAGTATAATTTGCCTCCTTAGATTAGAGGTAAAGGCAGTCTGAATCGAATAGCGAATAGTGTGGCTCTGTCCTGCCCCCACCCCCGGTAATCCTGCGTTCACACCAAAAAATCGCTCGTCCAGAATTTTCCTTGAGCACACACCAATATAGTGCACCAAAAATACACTGTACTTTATAATTATCGATGTGTGCTTACATAACATACCTACAGTCTTGATTATCACACAAAGACTATAAATATGCCCTAGAAATATAGTAAAAGAATACGTTCGTCATTACGTCATAGGCAAAGCACACAATCATACAGGCATCTCAAATCAATGTTCTAGCTTGAATACATCTAGTTACATTGGTGATAATGACAAGGTATGATGATAAAAGCAATAAATCTGTTCAACAATTCCTTTCTTATTTTCAGCTCAATGAAAATAGTTTCTGTCTAAACCTAAGGTTTGTTGAATACTTTTTCACTGTGGCAGGGCAAGTCACCTTGATCTGACTAAAAATAATTTAAGAAAGTTATTTTGATTTCCATAGGTTTCTTTTTTCAAATGTTCCATAATCAATCATTATGGTCTCCACCTTGAAATGACTTTATAAAACATAATGATTTGTCGAGTTCCTTGACTGGAAGAATTATTTTAAACTTTGTACTGAAGTGCTCTTCTCCCTTAAAAAAGAAGTTCTAAGAAAGTCTTTATCTTCGAGTGCGCGTTTCTTTATGCTACTCTTCTCTTCTATGTCAATTAGTACATCGTACTACACGTATTTTCCCCGTAGCCTCAGTTTCCACTGCGTTTAATTCACGATGAACGGGATAGTTCTGCCTAAAGCACCTCTGTCCGTTCACTGTTGGAGGGAAGTCAAATAGCAGCGTCCAGTTTTCTTCTCACCTCCAGACCTGTGGGTAAGGACAGTTTTAGACTTTCCGCCAAATAAACCATTGATTTCTAACTAACCCCTTTCAGTTGTTGCATGCAGGAAACAGGGGTATCTGCGGAGAAGTTCGGTTGCCGCACTTATAATTGAGGCCCTGACGTGCGCACCTGGGGGCACGTGCCGTCAGACCCGGGAAGATGAGTTGTGGGACAGGAATGCTGTGGCTCGTCCAGTGGTTGTGCAGCCTCCTCAGGGGGGGGGGGGGGGGGGGGGGGTGTTCTGTGAAGAAGAATTAGCCCGCGTCTGTGTTCCCTCCTTTCTATTAAAACCAGCCAAAATTGTTTTAGGGTTTAATAACTATCAAGTTGACAACTTTCTACGTCGTCTCCTATTTTTTTTTATTTGTAAAGAAATCTAACCCTGTCTTTATCACAGCTAGTTTAGGTAATGCCACGTTCTCTCAATCCGAGCGAGAATTCTGCTCGTCTCTCAGACACCTCCAGTACTGTAAAACTTCTCTACTGCCACCTCTTTTAGACCGTCGCGCACAATTGTCTCTTTCTTTGCAGCAATTGGGGCTGACTGACCACTAGACATTAATTGCTAACATCAGAGAAGAGGAGACAAAACAGAAGGAAACGAAGTGTAAGGCCAGAGGCAGACAGTGATAAGCTATATAGATTCAATAAGCGAGACCACTCTAGTGATGTGCTTAAAATGAATAAAACATGACTATAACGGGAATTTTAGTTTCAGGAGAAAAATCCTGCTGTAAGCAAGTTCCCGCTTCAGGAATGCAAAGAGATCTATCCCCACCCCCCTCAAGAAAAAAAAAAGAAAAAGTTAATGTACGAACTACTACTTGTAAGTGTAAACACAGCCTGACAAAGAAAAAACGACTAATAGGCACCCGCAAAATCTTTTTATAGCTATCACGTGGTTTTAAGAAATCATGGAGGCTGTGCTATTATTGTCCATCACGTGGTTCAAAATATACAAACAATGTGTCTATAGCAGTACCATCTGTCTAGAAGGCCTGTTCACAAGGTTACGTAACATTATTCAGATGGGCCATCATCTGGCTAGCTATCAGCCACCTGCGCGAGGTTTGAACAGTTGATTATAGCATGCTTAGCAGTACACACTGTGTTTTCACTGGACTCTCCTGCCATTTTGTTATTGGGTTACATTCATTCTTTCTTGGATTATATTTCTTATCTTATTCTCTGCTATTCGCCCTTGGATTGCACCTTGTTCTAACAGATGCTTTCAATGTGGAACATTCCAAGAATGCTTTCTTGTGATTTGGTGTAGATTTTCCTCTAAATGTGTGCACACTGATAGAGTATGACCCGTGCCACCAAACATCATACAATGTAATATATATATATATATATATATATATATATATATATATATATTTAGAGAGAGAGAGAGAGAGAGAGAGAGAGAGAGAGAGAGAGAGAGAGAGAGAGAGAGAGAGATACTGATAAACAATTATACATGTTAAGTTCATCTAAATATGCTTTAAGTTTAATTAGCTTTTCCCTTTATGGTCTCTGCGATATCACTTTATAGAGAGAAGGTGTGCTGAAGTGGGAGCCAAAGTTTTTTAAAAGCCTTTTAACTAAAATCTCTGATACTCAAAGTGCCCTCAATACTTTAACCTTAAGTTTCATATTTCATTATATGGTGTATCGGTGTCATTATCAATTTCCTTAACTGTTTATTGTTTAGGGGAAGAAAGTGCACTGTTACAAACTGTAAGAGCGGCTATGCCAGTCAGAAGGGGAAAGAAAGTGAAACGGTTATTTTATAATTATGGTTTTCCGAAGGACCCAACTGAATGTCATAAATGGGTTTCGAGTCTCCCAAACAAAGTTGAGAAAGTGACTGAACATATTGGAGTATGTAGTCGACACTGGCTCTCTGATACTCCTCACATTCGAAGAGGAAGATAATATTTATAATCTCTATGCATCCTCCTATTAACTTTGGTGAGATACCTTCACCATCCATATCACATGCTCATCCAAAAACTCCTCGCCCTACCAAAAAAAAAGCTGTCAGTGAAAACAAAGTCAGAGAAATTGACGAACTGGATACATTCATAGTAAAAAATAACTTTAACTGTGACACTGTTAAGGAAGCCCTTCAAGAAAGTTTGCTCCTCTATGGACTCAGTGCTTGTAATGCAGATAGAACAGAACAAGCACTTGCCAGCTTCAGTCGCGGTGGTTGTATGCATGAATATGTTATATACTTCCATATTAGACTTAGAGATGCAGATGCAGGAGTGACTGTAATTCAATTTGAAGACTACAACGGTTTTAAATTGGTAACACACCCAAATTTCCCCTGTAAAACTGTGAATCAATGGGATCAGCTAAAAGTTGTCCTTCATTTTTACACTGGAACAGGTTAGTACTGCCCATTATTCTGACCCCCCCCTCCCGCATACACATAGACTTCTGTCTGTATCTCTTTCACTCTAAATATCACCATATCTTTTTTTGTCTTTCACATTCTGTCATTCCTTGTTTTGCTCTTGACATGTCACTCCAGTGCCTTTATTTAATGTAGCCTACTGTAACACTGTGTTATCAAGTCTCGAAAAGGTGTACATGTGGATCTGAGTTTCAAAGTGTAAATATTTGAATGTAATAGAAATTATGATGAGAAGGGAGAGTGTGTGCGTGAGAGAGAGAGAGAGAGAGAGAGAGAGAGAGAGAGAGAGAGAGAGAGAGAGAGAGAGAGAGAGAGAGAGAGAGAGAGAGAGAGAGAGAGGCCCGGAAGGGTTAAGAGTCGGATTGAGCTAGAGAGATGAAAGAAAGAGAGAAGGCCAGATATAAAGCGCACATGGCTAGCACCTATTACCATATCTAGCACCCCCTTTTCCACACAAATAGACCTCTGGCTGTCTGTATCTCTTTCACCCTCTCTCTCTCTCTCTCTCTCTCTCTCTCTCTCTCTCTCTCTCTCTCTCTCTCATTCATTATTTTATCTCTTGCTCTAAGATTCTACGTACCTACTATGTTTGTTTTTGTTCCTTGGTCGAATTTTACAAAATTATAATCTCTGTCACTCTCTCTCTCTCTCTCTCTCTCTCTCTCTCTCTCTCTCTCTCTCTCTCCCTCTTTCCCTCTCTCTTCATTTGCTTCTTCTGACTTGATACAATTAAAAACTCTCCTCATTATCTGATGTACGTGTTCTTAGTGTGTCACTCCAGTGCCGGTATTTGATGTACCGTACCACTGTATTATCAAATCTCGAAAAGGTGTACATGTGCATTTGAGTTTCTAAGTATTTGAATGTATAGCCTACATGTACTTAGAAGTTATGATGAAGAGGGAGGGAGGGAGAGAGAGAGAGGGAGAGAGAGAGAGAGAGAGAGAGAGAGACGAGGGTTAAGAGTCGGATTAAGCTAAAGATGAGAGAGAGAGAGAGAGAGAGAGAGAGAGAGAGAGAGAGAGAGAGAGAGAGAGAGAGAGAGAGAGAGAGACGGGAGTTATGAGTCGGATTAAGCTAGAGAGAGAGAGAGAGAGAGAGAGAGAGAGACAGAGAGAGAGAGAGAGAGAGAGAGAGAGAGAGAGAGAGAGAGAGAGAGAGAGAGAGAGAGAGAGAGAGAGCACATTGCTAGCACCCCGCAGACCGGCCCATCTGAATAATATTACATAACCTATGAACAGGCCTCCTAGATATTTGGTACTGGTCTGAACGGACACAGATATACATGTGACGTCACAAAATTCGTGTTTGACTCAGATCTCACTTCCTTTCCACCAATGTTCAAAATGGAGAAAGGACGTGTGTTCAAAACGTATGAAGAGTTTGAGGCAGCCCTTAAATCATTTTCAGTGGCACTCACAGTCTATTTGTGAAAAGATCGAGTGAGTCAGTGAAAGAACTAATACTGAAGTACCTAAAATATAAAATCATTCCCTTTGTGTGCAAGCACTCCCCGTCCAAACACACCAGCTCCTCGACGGGTCAGCGCCCATGCCAAAGGTAAGTCTCATCAATTGTGCTAATGAGATCTAGAGTTAAATATAGATAGGTCTTATATCCAGATCTAGACGATCTGATTTTAGATTTTAGTGGTTGGTTAAAGATAAGGGGTGAGTTATCTTAAGCCTAGATTTTTAAATCCTTCCCTGCCTCTTGGAGTAGATCTAGATCTAGATTCTAGATCTATAACAGAATGGAAAATTTGGCATGAGGGCACCAAAAGCCTTATTGAAAGGCATTGTCAGAGTACTGATCTGAAACATTTTGCAGTTCATAGGACAAATATTTTAATTTACTCTAGATCTAGATTTGCCAATCAATCATTTATTTTGAGGTTTCAGATTTTATAAGCCAAAGTTATTTTTCTTTAGATGTTGGCCACTGCCTACCATGTGGCTTGATGCTATACACTAAATGAACTTTGTAGCATTCAACTCCATCTATAGATACATAACTACATACTCTTCATCACTTTCACAGGTCCCTCAAACTAGATTGTCAAGCCAAGATTCGGTTGAAGATCCAGAGGCCGAAAGACCAGTCTCCGCCCTTCCTGGCCACCACAGTGCAGTATTTGAACTATCAAGGGCATGGCCTCACCCAAGAAGTAATTACACTTTCCTTTGTTTTTTTCTATTCTGCCTCTTATGGAAATAAATACATATTTTCATATACATGTGGACTGTGGAGAAAAAACAGGAAAGCCTGCATTGCTTGTTCGCTTGTACTGTTACAATGCAGGCAGGGCAAAATGCTAAGGATTTTTTTCTATTAAAAGTTTTGGTGCTTTCTTTCCAGTTTTTATAGGTTGGGAAGCAGTGTCAATTTTGCAGAAATAAATTGAATATAGGAAAAAAAGGTGTTATTTAGCTCTGTCGTTATAGCAATGGTTTTCGCTATTCAAGGTGTTAAACATGGGTTCCACTGTACAGGAAAGAGAATTGTCCGTAAATTTAGGGAATTCTGTATACATTATACATTCATGTGATTCCCCACAAATTCTGTCCTTGGACAGACAAACTTTTGTTGAAGGTTCGACGTGCAAAAGAAATGGTAAAAATATAATTCTACGCTGAGTACGATATTTTTCCATTATTATTAATATAAATTTTTATACATTTCAATTCCAATATTGAGATTTGTATTGTACTTCAAACTATCCATGATATTGGTGTTTATTTTATCATTCATGTGTATAAAAAAAATTTCTTCTCTCTATCTTTACACCCACAGCTCACCGTTATTTCCAACGAAAGATCATTCTTATTTCTTCATATGATAATAGTGAGTACAGCTAGGTGTTTCGTTTTTTTTGTCAGGATACCATATCTACTCTCTCTCTCTCTCTCTCTCTCTCTCTCTCTCTCTCTCTCTCTCTCTCTCTCTCTCTCTCTTCTAATATACAAATTTATAACTTGTCATTACACCGAGAAAAACTTGCTTCATTAAAACCAGTTTCAGCATTAGAAAAGAAAATCCTCAGTTTATAAAGCCACTTTAAAACTATTACAAAAGTATATAATTCTCTCTCTCTCTCTCTCTCTCTCTCTCTCTCTCTCTCTCTCTCTCTCTCTCTCTCTCTCTCTCTCTCTGTATATGTATATATATATATATCCCCTTCTTTTCTTCCCTATCCCTTCTCTGTGTAACTCGTTCCTTTCTATTCATAATTATATGTTCCTCTCAACATCTTCAGTGATAATCTGACAGAGATCTTCAACCTCTTCTTCATTTTGAGAAGATCAGCAGCCACAGACTAAGCAACTTGAGACAATGTGCTTTTGAAAGAGAATCCTTACCATCTACTGAGTTTTGAAGAGTGACGCAACACCTAGTTTTGCCCTTGATGTGTAAGTTGATCTTCTTTTCTCAAGAATTTTAAACTACTATAAATTCATGTGATCACTGCTTTTGATGTCATAGAAAAAGTGCTGAGACCTTCTGTTGGTTCAATTCAAGCAGCCTTGTGACATCAAGGCATTATTATTATTTTTTTGTGTGTGTTTTTCTTCGTTTTCTTCAGTAGGACAGACAGGTTTTTCAATCTTTCATGTCATCTCTTTTCTTATCCTCTCAGCTTAAAACAAACTTCATCTTTCACAAAAATCATTTTTTTTTTTTTTGGATTTTCTCAAAAAATAAAGAGAGGGAAAAAATCATTTGTTCCTTCTTTAAATCTTTGCAGGTCAAGACAAATTTTGGGCTACGTTTGTAGACCAATCAAAGGTAGTCAGCTTACACCTTATGTACAAGTGAGACTTACATGTTTACCTTCTAATATTCATGTCTTTCTTTTCAAGCAAATTTCATGTCTGCAAGGTGTTGTCTGTGAATACATTCCTTCGTATTATGTTTTTTTTTCACTATGTGTGATTTGAGTCCTTTGAACTTTCCAGCTTTGAAAATGTTATAGAACTGGAGTGAGATGTTATATTTGCAATCTTTGCTGTACTTATGGCAGTGGTTGTCTATACATAATTTTATGTAGAACAGCGCTCAACATATGTGGTATTCATCTACGTTCAAACAACATAGACAATATATGTTTATATTGCTTACAACTACGTTTATTAGATACATCTTTTTTTGTTGTTTTTTTTTTTGTAGCTAGACACAAATCCTTAGATGATTCATGGAAAATATCCGGTATATCAATGAATTAGGTGCCCTGCTCTTTAGATTAGGCAATCATGACCTTTTGCGCATCTCTATCCCTTGATGCTGTTGTGTTAGTGCATCTGTCACTCATTTTACATTTAGCCACTTTTTTCATCCATGCTACATCTTCTCTCGCTTCTTTCCCCTGTTGCCTTTTCCTTTAAAATCAACCCAGTTCTCAAAGATGTTTCAGTTTCTTTTTTCTCATCACATGGCCAAAAAATACTGCCTGTAGATTAAATATGGTATTTATGAGCATATATATGCCAGCTCCTGGTACCACACTTTAGTTTGATTTCTTTGAAGTCCATAAATAAGATTCATAGCATTCTCTTTAGGAACCACATTTCTGTTTCCTCCAGTTAATTTTGTAGTTGTTTTTTAAATTGTCCAAGCCTAACATCCATACATAAGGATGGGTTCAGTAAAACACTCCAGTGCCTTTTTTGATGCGATTTCACAGTTGTTGTGTCCATCTCTTCACATTCAAGTGCCCAAGTATTTGCATTGATTCCTGAACGAATTATCTTTGGCTACTAAAGAATTGATCTGTGCACACTCATTGTTTCGATTGACGACTATTACTTCTGTATTTTTGCTCTTTAATCCATATCCTTTCCTTCTGCTTTCTTCTTCAGTGATGTCTAATAATTGTGGCAAGTCTTCTTTATTTTCTGCAATTAATACAGCGTCATCAGCGTATCTCATGTTGCTTACTTTGTGCCCTCCTATTTTAATTCCTCGGTATCCTTCTATGCTTCTCAAATCATTTCACTGTAGAGAGAGAAAAGGTCTGGAGCAAGCACACATCCTTGTCAGACACCGCACTTTATTTATTTTTTTTTTTTAATGAGCTGATTTACCCATCAACTCACATTGTTGCTGTCTCATATCATTTCATGTTTTATTTTTAATTGGTCTTGCCCATGGACCTCTCACAGACTAGCAGAGGGAAGATACCCTCATTCCTCTTTCTCAGAGTTGGCTCTGAGCTGCCGCCCAATATAAGTCATGCTTTTTTACCTCTAATTTGAGCAAATATTATAAATTTGAGTTAATCTTAAAGCATTCTAAGATTTACACTTTTTATAAACATACATTTAATTTTTACACTGCTTGCTGTAGCCATTCTTTTTTTGCTCTTCAGTGAAGCCATTTTAATATTGAGCTATAAGAATATGATCTTCAGCTCAACACTGTATGATGTAATTGTCTAAACCTCGCCTCCATTCTCACTCTTTCTTTTCTCTCCCATTTTTGTCGTTCTGTCTTATTCTGGGCTTAGACTATGAGGATTTTCTCCTTTTCCCTTGTCCGATATCATTTTTTCCCATATTAAATCTTCATTTCTGTTTTTCACTTCATATTAAGACATTAGCTCTAAACTCTTATTAGAGCTGGCTAACCAGAGTCAAACCTTTTTTTTTCTTTTTCTCCCAACTCTTGAGGCTTTTATGTGAGGGATATGTGGACCCAAGGGTGCAACTAGCCGATTTTTTAAAGGAGGACCTCGGGGTAGTAACAATATTTCTAATCCAGGTTAATTCGAGGCACTTGTGGGATTGACTGACAGTGATAAAAATAGCATTATATGAAAGAATATATTTGTGAACTTCTCTTCCTATATTTTTAGTTAAAAAACTTTGTACAGTGCTATCTTTATGTAAGTCGCCATGTAGCGATGTATTTTCTGGCTTTATTTTTACTTCAAATTTCAAAGAGGGTTAGAACGAGAAAGAGAAATAGAGAGAGAGAGAGAGAGAGAGAGAGAGAGAGAGAGAGAGAGAGAGAGAGAGAGAGAGAGAGAGAGAGAGAGAGAGAGAGAGAGAGAGAGAGAGACAGCATGAGCATACAATGACAATATATATATATATATATATATATATATTAAAATTTAAGTTATTTTTGTTTTAAATATTTTTTTATATAAGCCTCTAGTTTTAAATGTTACAAAACTTATAACCATTTCTAAAGAAACTCAAGTTTCAGCATACATTGTCGATTTTAGTCGAGACGCCTATAAATATAATACAAGCCTTTTCAGTTGAATATTGCTCACCCGATCGGCTGGTTAATCAGCACACTGTTACGATGACATTTGTTAATAGCTATCTAGAGCAACTCCTTCACAGTCAAAACAACATCGTTCTCAAAACATAGAGAGGACGTGTTTTTTTACATTGTAAATGTCAAGGTGGTGGTTCTTGTGGAAACGGTCGACCTAGTTTTGGATTAACAAAAGACACAAACGTTTGTTGCCTCGTCTTTTTTCCTAGTCTTTATTTGGCTAAGGTTTCACCCCCCATATTAATCTTTCTTTTTTGTGATTCCTTTTCAGAAGTAAAACGTGGGACCTTGTTTGAATCCTCAAAGCTTTCTTATCATCCAGTTACTATTTCTCTGGATAACGCATTTAAAGAGAACATGGAAACTATCTTGACTGGAGTAAAAACCTAATTAATGTTTTTGAAAAAATTTTATGTGAAGTATTAATTGTCTTTTATTGTAATGCAATGTGAGCTGAAAGTCAAACAAATTAAAGTTCATTTAACAGGCAATGCCCTTATATGTATTATCTCTTTTAATGAAAATGTCATATTCGTTTATGTTATATACATAAGTTTCACTGACGTTATTTTTAAAAGACTGGTATGTGTCTTTTTAATTATTTTAGAAAACAATGTGTATTATAATGATTTCTTTTTATATTTTTATAATTTGGATTTCTCTGAATAAACTCAGATAACACTCTCTTTTTTTATCTGTCTTTGTTGTTTTTGATAAATGTCTTGTTTTTAATAGGTTTTCGTATGTGTTTATGGTATTCATCAAGTAATTTCAATTCATTGCAATTTGCACAGAGTTTAAGATCCGTCATTTTTATACAAAAGAAATATTGAACTCCATTTTACAGTAATAGAAACATAAACCCTTATTGCCGAATTGATAATAATGCGTGGGTGATATGTGTTGGGAACATAACATGGAATAGCCAACTGCCACAAAGATGGTGAATCAATATTGAATAATTAAATAGGGGTGACAAAATCCTCTTTATTTCTATCTCTACAAATCAAGCATAATTAAATATTACAATAGAATAGAATTCGAAATAAAAAAAAATTCAAAACGGTAGAAAGATTTCCATTTTTTCTTTCTCTATACTAATACAATAGACATGCTGTAGAATCGAAATGATCCCTATAAATCATCAAAATAATACCATATTATCAAAATGTAATCGAATTTCAGACCCGAGTAAAATTGGAATTATGCTAATTATAGAGATTACCAAATTGGAATTAACCGGCGGCCATATTAGAAATATGCTAATTAAAGAGACTTCCAAATCGGAATTAACCACGGCCATATTGGATTATACTAAATATAGAGATTGCCTAAATAGAATTAAATGGCGGCCATATTAGAATTATGCTATTTATAGAGATTACCAAAATAGTATTAACCGGCGACCATATTGGAATTATGCTAATTATAGAGATTGCCAAATTGGAATTAATCGGCGGCCATATTGGAATTATGCTAATTATAGAGATTGCCAAATTGGAATTAACCGGCGGCCATATTAGAAATATGCTAATTATAGAGACTTCCAAATAAGAATTAACCGGCGGCCATATTGGATTTATGCTAATTATAGAGATTGCCAAAATAGAATAAACTGGCGGCCATATTGGAATTATGCTAATTATAGAGATGGCTAAAATAGAAATTAACCGGCGGCCATATTGGAAATATGCTAATTATAGAGATGGCCAAAATAGAAATTAACCGGCGGCTATATTGGATTTATGCTAATTGTAGAGATGGCCAAAATAGAATCAACTGGCGGCCACATTAAAATTATGCTTGTTATAGAGATTACCAAGATAAAATTAACCGGCGGCCATATTGAATTTATGCTAATTATAGAGATGGCCAAAATAGAAATTAACCGGCGGCCATATTGAATTTATGCTAATTATAGAGATGGCCAAAATAAAATTAACCCGAGGCCATATTGGCATTATGCATATTATAAAGATGGCCAAAATAGAATTAATCGGCGGCCATATTGGATTTAATGTACTTATATAGATTACCAAACTGAAATTGGAATTATGCTAATTATAGAGATGGCCAAAATAGAAATTAACCGGCGGCCATATTGGATTTATTTTATTTATATAGATTACCAGAATGAAAATCGAACTTTGCTAATTATAGAGATGGCCAAAATAGAAATTAACCGGCGGCCATATTGAATTTATGCTAATTATAGAGATGGCCAAAATAGAAATTAACCGGCGTCTATATTGGATTTATGCTAATTGTAGAGATGGCCAAAATAGAATCAACTGGCGGCCACATTAAAATTATGCTTGTTATAGAGATTACCAAGATAAAATTAACCGGCGGCCATATTGAATTTATGCTAATTATAGAGATGGCCAAAATAGAAATTAACCGGCGGCCATATTGAATTTATGCTAATTATAGAGATGGCCAAAATAGAAATTAACCGGCGGCCATATTGAATTTATGCTAATTATAGAGATGGCCAAAATAGAAATTAACCGGCGGCCATATTGAATTTATGCTAATTATAGAGATGGCCAAAATAGAAATTAACCGGCGGCCATATTGAATTTATGCTAATTATAGAGATGGCCAAAATAGAAATTAACCGGCGGCCATATTGGATTTATGCTAATTGTAGAGATGGGCAAAATAGAATCAACTGGCGGCCACATTAAAATTATGCTTGTTATAGAGATTACCAAGATAAAATTAACCGGCGGCCATATTGAATTTATGCTAATTATAGAGATGGCCAAAATAGAAATTAACCGGCGGCCATATTGAATTTATGCTAATTATAGAGATGGCCAAAATAGAAATTAACCGGCGGCCATATTGAATTTATGCTAATTATAGAGATGGCCAAAATAGAAATTAACCGGCGGCCATATTGAATTTATGCTAATTATAGAGATGGCCAAAATAGAAATTAACCGGCGGCCATATTGAATTTATGCTAATTATAGAGATGGCCAAAATAGAAATTAACCGGCGGCCATATTGAATTTATGCTAATTATAGAGATGGCCAAAATAGAAATTAACCGGCGGCCATATTGAATTTATGCTAATTATAGAGATGGCCAAAATAGAAATTAACCGGCGGCCATATTGAATTTATGCTAATTATAGAGATGGCCAAAATAGAAATTAACCGGCGGCCATATTGAATTTATGCTAATTATAGAGATGGCCAAAATAGAAATTAACCGGCGGCCATATTGAATTTATGCTAATTATAGAGATGGCCAAAATAGAAATTAACCGGCGGCCATATTGAATTTATGCTAATTATAGAGATGGCCAAAATAGAAATTAACCGGCGGCCATATTGAATTTATGCTAATTATAGAGATGGCCAAAATAGAAATTAACCGGCGGCCATATTGAATTTATGCTAATTATAGAGATGGGCAAAATAGAAATTAACCGGCGGCCATATTGAATTTATGCTAATTATAGAGATGGCCAAAATAGAAATTAACCGGCGGCCATATTGAATTTATGCTAATTATAGAGATGGCCAAAATAGAAATTAACCGGCGGCCATATTGAATTTATGCTAATTATAGAGATGGCCAAAATAGAAATTAACCGGCGGCCATATTGAATTTATGCTAATTATAGAGATGGGCAAAATAGAATCAACTGGCGGCCATATTAAAATTATGCTTGTTATAGAGATGGCCAAAATAGAAATTAACCGGCGGCCATATTGAATTTATGCTAATTATAGAGATGGCCAAAATAGAAATTAACCGGCGGCCATATTGAATTTATGCTAATTATAGAGATGGCCAAAATAGAAATTAACCGGCGGCCATATTGAATTTATGCTAATTATAGAGATGGCCAAAATAGAAATTAACCGGCGGCCATATTGAATTTATGCTAATTATAGAGATGGCCAAAATAGAAATTAACCGGCGGCCATATTGAATTTATGCTAATTATAGAGATGGCCAAAATAGAAATTAACCGGCGGCCATATTGAATTTATGCTAATTATAGAGATGGCCAAAATAGAAATTAACCGGCGGCCATATTGAATTTATGCTAATTATAGAGATGGCCAAAATAGAAATTAACCGGCGGCCATATTGAATTTATGCTAATTATAGAGATGGCCAAAATAGAAATTAACCGGCGGCCATATTGAATTTATGCTAATTATAGAGATGGCCAAAATAGAAATTAACCGGCGGCCATATTGAATTTATGCTAATTATAGAGATGGCCAAAATAGAAATTAACCGGCGTCTATATTGGATTTATGCTAATTGTAGAGATGGCCAAAATAGAATCAACTGGCGGCCACATTAAAATTATGCTTGTTATAGAGATTACCAAGATAAAATTAACCGGCGGCCATATTGAATTTATGCTAATTATAGAGATGGCCAAAATAGAAATTAACCGGCGGCCATATTGAATTTATGCTAATTATAGAGATGGCCAAAATAGAAATTAACCGGCGTCTATATTGGATTTATGCTAATTGTAGAGATGGGCAAAATAGAATCAACTGGCGGCCACATTAAAATTATGCTTGTTATAGAGATTACCAAGATAAAATTAACCGGCGGCCATATTGAATTTATGCTAATTATAGAGATGGCCAAAATAGAAATTAACCGGCGGCCATATTGAATTTATGCTAATTATAGAGATGGCCAAAATAGAAATTAACCGGCGGCCATATTGAATTTATGCTAATTATAGAGATGGCCAAAATAGAAATTAACCGGCGGCCATATTGAATTTATGCTAATTATAGAGATGGCCAAAATAGAAATTAACCGGCGGCCATATTGAATTTATGCTAATTATAGAGATGGCCAAAATAGAAATTAACCGGCGGCCATATTGAATTTATGCTAATTATAGAGATGGCCAAAATAGAAATTAACCGGCGGCCATATTGAATTTATGCTAATTATAGAGATGGCCAAAATAGAAATTAACCGGCGGCCATATTGAATTTATGCTAATTATAGAGATGGCCAAAATAGAAATTAACCGGCGGCCATATTGAATTTATGCTAATTATAGAGATGGTCAAAATAGAAATTAACCGGCGGCCATATTGAATTTATGCTAATTATAGAGATGGCCAAAATAGAATTAACCGGCGGCCATATTGAATTTATGCTAATTATAGAGATGGCCAAAATAGAAATTAACCGGCGGCCATATTGAATTTATGCTAATTATAGAGATGGCCAAAATAGAAATTAACCGGCGGCCATATTGAATTTATGCTAATTATAGAGATGGCCAAAATAGAAATTAACCGGCGGCCATATTGAATTTATGCTAATTATAGAGATGGCCAAAATAGAAATTAACCGGCGTCTATATTGGATTTATGCTAATTGTAGAGATGGCCAAAATAGAATCAACTGGCGGCCACATTAAAATTATGCTTGTTATAGAGATTACCAAGATAGAAATTAACCGGCGGCCATATTGAATTTATGCTAATTATAGAGATGGCCAAAATAGAAATTAACCGGCGGCCATATTGAATTTATGCTAATTATAGAGATGGCCAAAATAGAAATTAACCGGCGGCCATATTGAATTTATGCTAATTATAGAGATGGCCAAAATAGAAATTAACCGGCGGCCATATTGAATTTATGCTAATTATAGAGATGGCCAAAATAGAAATTAACCGGCGGCCATATTGAATTTATGCTAATTATAGAGATGGCCAAAATAGAAATTAACCGGCGGCCATATTGAATTTATGCTAATTATAGAGATGGCCAAAATAGAAATTAACCGGCGGCCATATTGAATTTATGCTAATTATAGAGATGGCCAAAATAGAAATTAACCGGCGGCCATATTGAATTTATGCTAATTATAGAGATGGCCAAAATAGAAATTAACCGGCGGCCATATTGAATTTATGCTAATTATAGAGATGGCCAAAATAGAAATTAACCGGCGGCCATATTGAATTTATGCTAATTATAGAGATGGCCAAAATAGAAATTAACCGGCGGCCATATTGAATTTATGCTAATTATAGAGATGGCCAAAATAGAAATTAACCGGCGGCCATATTGAATTTATGCTAATTATAGAGATGGCCAAAATAGAAATTAACCGGCGGCCATATTGAATTTATGCTAATTATAGAGATGGCCAAAATAGAAATTAACCGGCGTCTATATTGGATTTATGCTAATTGTAGAGATGGCCAAAATAGAATCAACTGGCGGCCACATTAAAATTATGCTTGTTATAGAGATTACCAAGATAAAATTAACCGGCGGCCATATTGAATTTATGCTAATTATAGAGATGGCCAAAATAGAAATTAACCGGCGGCCATATTGAATTTATGCTAATTATAGAGATGGCCAAAATAGAAATTAACCGGCGGCCATATTGAATTTATGCTAATTATAGAGATGGCCAAAATAGAAATTAACCGGCGGCCATATTGAATTTATGCTAATTATAGAGATGGCCAAAATAGAAATTAACCGGCGGCCATATTGAATTTATGCTAATTATAGAGATGGCCAAAATAGAAATTAACCGGCGGCCATATTGAATTTATGCTAATTATAGAGATGGCCAAAATAGAAATTAACCGGCGGCCATATTGAATTTATGCTAATTATAGAGATGGCCAAAATAGAAATTAACCGGCGGCCATATTGAATTTATGCTAATTATAGAGATGGCCAAAATAGAAATTAACCGGCGTCTATATTGGATTTATGCTAATTGTAGAGATGGCCAAAATAGAATCAACTGGCGGCCACATTAAAATTATGCTTGTTATAGAGATTACCAAGATAAAATTAACCGGCGGCCATATTGAATTTATGCTAATTATAGAGATGGCCAAAATAGAAATTAACCGGCGGCCATATTGAATTTATGCTAATTATAGAGATGGCCAAAATAGAAATTAACCGGCGGCCATATTGAATTTATGCTAATTATAGAGATGGCCAAAATAGAAATTAACCGGCGGCCATATTGAATTTATGCTAATTATAGAGATGGCCAAAATAGAAATTAACCGGCGGCCATATTGAATTTATGCTAATTATAGAGATGGCCAAAATAGAAATTAACCGGCGGCCATATTGAATTTATGCTAATTATAGAGATGGCCAAAATAGAAATTAACCGGCGGCCATATTGAATTTATGCTAATTATAGAGATGGCCAAAATAGAAATTAACCGGCGGCCATATTGAATTTATGCTAATTATAGAGATGGCCAAAATAGAAATTAACCGGCGGCCATATTGAATTTATGCTAATTATAGAGATGGCCAAAATAGAAATTAACCGGCGGCCATATTGAATTTATGCTAATTATAGAGATGGCCAAAATAGAAATTAACCGGCGGCCATATTGAATTTATGCTAATTATAGAGATGGCCAAAATAGAAATTAACCGGCGGCCATATTGAATTTATGCTAATTATAGAGATGGCCAAAATAGAAATTAACCGGCGGCCATATTGAATTTATGCTAATTATAGAGATGGCCAAAATAGAAATTAACCGGCGGCCATATTGGATTTATGCTAATTGTAGAGATGGCCAAAATAGAATCAACTGGCGGCCACATTAAAATTATGCTTGTTATAGAGATTACCAAGATAAAATTAACCGGCGGCCATATTGAATTTATGCTAATTATAGAGATGGCCAAAATAGAAATTAACCGGCGGCCATATTGAATTTATGCTAATTATAGAGATGGCCAAAATAGAAATTAACCGGCGGCCATATTGAATTTATGCTAATTATAGAGATGGCCAAAATAGAAATTAACCGGCGGCCATATTGAATTTATGCTAATTATAGAGATGGCCAAAATAGAAATTAACCGGCGGCCATATTGAATTTATGCTAATTATAGAGATGGCCAAAATAGAAATTAACCGGCGGCCATATTGAATTTATGCTAATTATAGAGATGGCCAAAATAGAAATTAACCGGCGGCCATATTGAATTTATGCTAATTATAGAGATGGCCAAAATAGAAATTAACCGGCGGCCATATTGAATTTATGCTAATTATAGAGATGGCCAAAATAGAAATTAACCGGCGGCCATATTGGATTTATGCTAATTGTAGAGATGGCCAAAATAGAATCAACTGGCGGCCACATTAAAATTATGCTTGTTATAGAGATTACCAAGATAAAATTAACCGGCGGCCATATTGAATTTATGCTAATTATAGAGATGGCCAAAATAGAAATTAACCGGCGGCCATATTGAATTTATGCTAATTATAGAGATGGCCAAAATAGAAATTAACCGGCGGCCATATTGAATTTATGCTAATTATAGAGATGGCCAAAATAGAAATTAACCGGCGGCCATATTGAATTTATGCTAATTATAGAGATGGCCAAAATAGAAATTAACCGGCGGCCATATTGAATTTATGCTAATTATAGAGATGGCCAAAATAGAAATTAACCGGCGGCCATATTGAATTTATGCTAATTATAGAGATGGCCAAAATAGAAATTAACCGGCGGCCATATTGAATTTATGCTAATTATAGAGATGGCCAAAATAGAAATTAACCGGCGGCCATATTGAATTTATGCTAATTATAGAGATGGCCAAAATAGAAATTAACCGGCGGCCATATTGAATTTATGCTAATTATAGAGATGGCCAAAATAGAAATTAACCGGCGGCCATATTGAATTTATGCTAATTATAGAGATGGCCAAAATAGAAATTAACCGGCGGCCATATTGAATTTATGCTAATTATAGAGATGGCCAAAATAGAAATTAACCGGCGGCCATATTGAATTTATGCTAATTATAGAGATGGCCAAAATAGAAATTAACCGGCGGCCATATTGAATTTATGCTAATTATAGAGATGGCCAAAATAGAAATTAACCGGCGGCCATATTGAATTTATGCTAATTATAGAGATGGCCAAAATAGAAATTAACCGGCGGCCATATTGAATTTATGCTAATTATAGAGATGGCCAAAATAGAAATTAACCGGCGGCCATATTGAATTTATGCTAATTATAGAGATGGCCAAAATAGAAATTAACCGGCGGCCATATTGAATTTATGCTAATTATAGAGATGGCCAAAATAGAAATTAACCGGCGGCCATATTGAATTTATGCTAATTATAGAGATGGCCAAAATAGAAATTAACCGGCGTCTATATTGGATTTATGCTAATTGTAGAGATGGCCAAAATAGAATCAACTGGCGGCCACATTAAAATTATGCTTGTTATAGAGATTACCAAGATAAAATTAACCGGCGGCCATATTGAATTTATGCTAATTATAGAGATGGCCAAAATAGAAATTAACCGGCGGCCATATTGAATTTATGCTAATTATAGAGATGGCCAAAATAGAAATTAACCGGCGTCTATATTGGATTTATGCTAATTGTAGAGATGGCCAAAATAGAATCAACTGGCGGCCACATTAAAATTATGCTTGTTATAGAGATTACCAAGATAAAATTAACCGGCGGCCATATTGAATTTATGCTAATTATAGAGATGGCCAAAATAGAAATTAACCGGCGGCCATATTGAATTTATGCTAATTATAGAGATGGCCAAAATAGAAATTAACCGGCGGCCATATTGAATTTATGCTAATTATAGAGATGGCCAAAATAGAAATTAACCGGCGGCCATATTGAATTTATGCTAATTATAGAGATGGCCAAAATAGAAATTAACCGGCGGCCATATTGAATTTATGCTAATTATAGAGATGGCCAAAATAGAAATTAACCGGCGGCCATATTGGATTTATGCTAATTGTAGAGATGGCCAAAATAGAATCAACTGGCGGCCACATTAAAATTATGCTAATTATAGAGATGGCCAAAATAGAAATTAACCGGCGGCCATATTGAATTTATGCTAATTATAGAGATGGCCAAAATAGAAATTAACCGGCGGCCATATTGAATTTATGCTAATTATAGAGATGGCCAAAATAGAAATTAACCGGCGGCCATATTGAATTTATGCTAATTATAGAGATGGCCAAAATAGAAATTAACCGGCGTCTATATTGGATTTATGCTAATTGTAGAGATGGCCAAAATAGAATCAACTGGCGGCCACATTAAAATTATGCTTGTTATAGAGATTACCAAGATAAAATTAACCGGCGGCCATATTGAATTTATGCTAATTATAGAGATGGCCAAAATAGAAATTAACCGGCGGCCATATTGAATTTATGCTAATTATAGAGATGGCCAAAATAGAAATTAACCGGCGTCTATATTGGATTTATGCTAATTGTAGAGATGGCCAAAATAGAATCAACTGGCGGCCACATTAAAATTATGCTTGTTATAGAGATTACCAAGATAAAATTAACCGGCGGCCATATTGAATTTATGCTAATTATAGAGATGGCCAAAATAGAAATTAACCGGCGGCCATATTGAATTTATGCTAATTATAGAGATGGCCAAAATAGAAATTAACCGGCGGCCATATTGAATTTATGCTAATTATAGAGATGGCCAAAATAGAATTAACCGGCGGCCATATTGGATTTATGCTAATTGTAGAGATGGCCAAAATAGAATCAACTGGCGAACACATTAAAATTATGCTAATTATAGAGATGGCCAAAATAGAAATTAACCGGCGGCCATATTGAATTTATGCTAATTATAGAGATGGCCAAAATAGAAATTAACCGGCGGCCATATTGAATTTATGCTAATTATAGAGATGGCCAAAATAGAAATTAACCGGCGGCCATATTGGATTTATGCTAATTATAGAGATGGCCAAAATAGAATCAACTGGCGGCCACATTAAAATTATGCTTGTTATAGAGATTACCAAGATAAAATTAACCGGCGGCCATATTGAATTTATGCTAATTATAGAGATGGCCAAAATAGAAATTAACCGGCGGCCATATTGAATTTATGCTAATTATAGAGATGGCCAAAATAGAAATTAACCGGCGTCTATATTGGATTTATGCTAATTGTAGAGATGGCCAAAATAGAATCAACTGGCGGCCACATTAAAATTATGCTTGTTATAGAGATTACCAAGATAAAATTAACCGGCGGCCATATTGAATTTATGCTAATTATAGAGATGGCCAAAATAGAAATTAACCGGCGGCCATATTGGATTTATTGTATTTATATAGATTACCAGAATGAAATTCGAATTATGCTAATTATAGAGATGGCCAAAATATAATTAACCGGCGGCCATATTGGATTTATTGTATTTATATAGATTACTAGAATGAAAATCGAATTATGCTAATTATAGAGATGGCCAAAATAGAATTAATCGGCGGCTATATTGGATTTATGCTAATTATAGAGATGGCCAAAATAGAATCAACTGGCGGCCACATTGATAATATGGTATTGTTTTGATGATTTATAGAAATCATTTCGATTCTACAGCATTGGTATTGTATTATTAGTATAGAGAAAGAAAAAATCGAAATCGATTCTACCGTTTTGATTTTTTATTTCGATATCTATTCTATTGTAATGATATTTTGTTATTATGCTTGTTTATAGAGATAGAAGTATAGAAGTATTTCTCACCCCTATTTCATTGTTGAATATTGATTCACCATCTATCTGGCAGTTGTATGTTTCTATTACTTTATATGGAGTTCAATATTTCTTTCGTATAAAACTGACGGATCTTAAACTCTGTGCAAATTGCAATGAATTGAAATCACTTGATAAATACCTTAAACACATACGAAAACCTTTGGGTTTAAACTCTCAATGTATTGAATGTGGGAGGTATTAAAAACAGGAACAATATCAAAAATAACAAAGACAGATAAGAGTGTTATCTGAGTTTATTCAGAGAAATCCAAATTATAATAATATAAAAAGAAATAATTTTATAATACACAGTTACCTAAAAAAGACACATAATACAGTCTAAAAAAAAAAATAACGTCAATGAAACTTATGTATATAACATAAACGAATATGACATTTTCATTAAAAGAGATAATACATATAGGGGCATTGCCTGTTAAATGAACTTTAATCTGTTTGACTTTCACCTTACATTGCATTACAATAAAGCACAACTGATAATTCACATAAGATTTTTGTTCACATATTAATTAATTTACTCCAGTCAATATATTTTCCCTGTTCTCTTTAAAAGCGTTGTCAAGAGAAATAAAAACTGGATGATAAGAAAGCTTTGAGGATTCAAACAAGGTCCCACATTTTACTTCTGAAAAGGAATCACAAAAAAGAAAGATTAATATGGGGGGCGGGTGAAACCTTAGCTAGATATATATCAAATTTGAAATATATTGTACATGTATATGAAATAATGAGATACAATTTACATAAAGATAGTTTATAATAACTGCACAAAATTGTTTGTTTCAAGAGCTAATTTAATCTCATCAGATTTTAGTAATTATCTAAATAGAACTTTACAGGTTTAGAAAAAAAGTAAAATTGAACATTTTTAGAAAATCTAATAATACAAAAAAATAAAACTGAGCAAGTTTCTTTTTATCTACGATTAAACCTATTATAAATTAAGGAGGATGGAGGAATTCCGTCCCCCAGTCAAGATTATCAATCGTTTTTAAGGGGAAATATTTGCATAAAGGAACAATAATTTTTTTCACTCATCCACAGACACATTCTAGGATGTGTTTCGTCGTATTACGACTCATCAGTGTGGCTATAGAGTATGGATTTATTCAAGTGTCCACCATTCAGTTAAAATCGTTTTGTTCTGGATCGAAAGTCCAAAATGCTCATAAATACCATATGTAAACTATAGGCAGTCTTTTTTGGGCCATGTGATGAGAAAAAAAAAACTAAAACATCTTGTGGCAACTCGATTGATTTTAAAGGAAACGGCAGCAGGGGAAAGAAGCGAGAAAAGATAAGTGGCTAAATGTAAAATGAGTGACAGAGGCACTTAACAGCATCAAGGTATAGAGATGCGCAGAAGGTCATGATCGCCTACTGTAAAGAGCAGGGCCCCTAATTCATAGAGAATTTTCTATGAATAATCTAAGGATTGCCGTGTTTTACAAAAAAAAAAAAAAAGGTACATCTAATAAAGGTAGTTGTAAGCTATATGTCTTTGTTGTTTCAACGTAGATGGTTACCGCATATGTTGGGCGCTGCTCTACATAAAATTATGTATAGACAACCACTGCCATAAATACAGCACAGATTGCAAATATAACATCTTACTCCAGTTCTATAACATTTTCAAAACTGGAAAATACAAAGGACTCAAAGCATACATAGTGAAAAAACAAGCAAACCATAAAACAAAGGAATGTATTCACAGACAACACTTTGCAGACATGAAATTTGCTTGAAAAGAAAGACATGAATATTAGAAGATAAACATATAAGTCTCACTTGTACATGAGGTGTAAGCTGACTACCTTTGATTGGTCTACAAATGTAGCCCAAAATTTGTCTTGACCTGCAAAGACTTAAAGCAAGAACAGATGATTTTTTTCCCCTCTCCTAATTTTTGGAGAAAAAGAAAATGATTTTTGTGAAAGAGAAAGTTTGTTTTAAGCAGAAAGGATAAGAAAAGAGATGACATGAAAGATTGAAAAACCTGTCTGTCCTACTGGAGAAAACGAAGAAATACACACTTAAAAAAAGATAATAATGCAATGATGTCACAAGGCTGCTTGAATTGAACCAACAGAAGATTTCAGCACTTTAAGCCTATATCTCTGCCAAGTCATGAACGGGAATTGATTTCTGAAAACTACCAGCCTTATTCCCATTATAATTGTGATAAAACAATAATTTGACAATAAACTTACAAAATAATTTTTTTTTACCACATCAAACATATATAACAGCTGATTTTGGATCTTTGTTAAATTTAAGTTCCTTTCTTTAGAGCAGCAACTCCTCTCCCTAAAGACTTTAACAGAATCCTGGTATAATGCTGTGTTTGAAAAGTACAAGTCAATGGACATGTCTATACTAGTTCATTTTTACCTTTATAACTGATCTTTGACTGCTATGGCGTCAAAAGCAATGATCACATGAATTTAAACTAGTTTAAAAATTCTTGAGAAAAGAAGATCAACTTGCACATCAAGGGCAAAATTCCTGAACTACGCTGCTGTGTCACGTTGATTCCAATCTCGTCCTTCTTCAAAACTCAGTAGATGGTAAGGATTCCCTCTCAAAAGCACATTGTCTCAAGTTGTTTAGTCTGTGGCTGGTGATCTTCTCAAAATGAAGAAGAGGTTGAAGATCTCCGTCAGATTATCACTGAAGATGTTGAGAGGAGCATATAATTATGAATAGACAGGAATGAGTTACACAGAGAAGGGATAGGGAAGAAAAGGAGGGGATATATATATATATATATATATATATATATATATATATATATATATATATAGAGAGAGAGAGAGAGAGAGAGAGAGAGAGAGAGAGAGAGAGAGAGAGAGAGAGAGAGAGAGAGAGAGAGAGAGAGAGAGAGAGAGAGAGAGAGAGAGAGAGAGAGAGAGAGAGAGAGAGAGAGAGAGAGAGAGTGCCGAAAAACAACTCTAAGGCAAATACACACCTGGTAGCTATAGCAGAGGTAAAAGACACAGTAAAAAATCTGCAAACAATTTTCAAAGAGCTAAAAAACCAAATACATGCCTTACAAAACTTCGCACGGAGACAGAAGAGATTGTTGTCTTCCTCTTTGGAGACTATGCTTTCTTGTCCTATGGCATTTCAGGAGCGACAGGGACATTCTGTGCCTGTTCTGTCTTGATTCCAAACAGAAAGTAAGGAACTTACCAAAAAGAGAGCACTACAATCTTTACACACAGATGCACAACAGTTTTTGGAGAGCGATGGGAAAACAAATGCAGTTAAATGTTTTAACAATAAACTCAGACATCCATTCCTAGAAATAAAGATAGCAAACATAGCCCCTCCATATTTATATATTCTTCTTGGAATCACACTAAAACATCCCAATCTGATACAAAAGGAAGTCCAAAATAGAGATGAGATAATAGCCAAGCAGAAACATTCAAATTACAGACGCAACTGGCTCAAAGCTGAAGAAAAGAAAAAACAAATAGTACTTTCAAAAGGAACGCTATACTAGATGATGAGAGCAGAAGAAGAATGTGGAGAAAAGAGGCAAAGAGGAGTTGAAAAAAATTGAAGAGACAAAAATAAAGCTGTGGGCCCAATCCAAGAAAGCTCAGAGACAGTACTACAAAAACAAAATAGAAAGACAAGCCTACCATGGTGGAAACTTTATAAGTCACCACTGAAGAAAATGATGACATTTTAGGAGTTGCGCTCCCTACCAAAGATATGTTTGACACACTTGACTCACATTTTGAAGGCATTCACTCTTTAACCTCAAAAGCCCAACCAGAGGAAACCACATTACAAGCAGAGATTGCAACTTCTGAATACATCAAATTTTACAGACAGTGCTTTCCCAATCGCATCATTGCCAAGCAGCACATTTTAAAAAAGAATAGCACTGATTTTATGCATAGGACAGGTTTTGGACTAGGCTTTCTTAGGGGGCAGGATGGGAACAACTTCACTCAACTGTTTCACGCTTGGCAAGAAGTGCAGCCATAAGAAATGATAAAAATAGAATGAAAAATATAATAGAAAACGTCTTGCTGTTGACAGCCCCAGAACTCAACTCCCTTGTACCACAGACAAAACCCAGACAACAACAAAAATAGTTAATAATATACCCCACAAAAAAATTTGAAAATGAAATTTTATTGGGAAATGACATCAGTATTGCATGTTTTGCAATTTTGTGTTAAAAAGTAGTGTGAATTGCATTCCAGCTGCATGCCTTTTTCTACTGCGCGGGTAAAATTCCTGGGAAGAGACAGTGTCCACCCATCCACTGTGAGCTGTCAGATAAGGGTGCTAGATTTATGGGCTTATGGCAAGTTGCTGACAAACTAAAAGTGAACAGAATTTGGCTCCATGTTGAGATACGCTGATGACACTGTATTAATTCCAGAAAATAAAGAAGACTTGCGACAATTATTAACGATTTTTGAAGAAGAGAGCAGAAAAAAAGGGTTGCAATTGAATAGCAAAAAGATAGAACTAATGGTGATTAGTCAAAGTTATAGTCTCCGCACATCAACATCTTTATCAAAGGTAATAAACTCAAGCAAAGGGGTCAATTCAAATACTTGGGTACTTTAATATCAAGTGATGGACGTAACTTACACTGAGCTTCCAGAGAATGAAATCTATACTAACAAATAACCACATCTCAATTCGCACAAAAAGAAGAGCCCTGAAGTGCTCTATTGAACCCATTCTGATGTATCAATACAAAGCTTGCACAATTTCAAAACAGTTACAAAAGAAACTGGAGACAACAAAATGAGATTCCACAAATCTCATGGACTGTAAAGAAATCAACCAAAACTGTTACAAGAAGCCGACACTACAAGATTCAGCATAAATAGAATAAGTAAACGCCAGGCAACCTTTTTTGGACATGTCAAGAGAAGAGAGAAAGTACAAAATCTTGTGACAACTGGAATGATTGTACCAAAACAGCATCAAAAGATGTTGGATGGACTTTCAAAGTAGGACGAGTGACAGAAGCACTGAAAGTGATGAGGGATAGAGATGTGTGGAAAGTCATGATCGGCAATGCTAAAGAGCACGGCACCTAACTGATTGATTGATGAGTTCAAAAGACAATTTTTCCTTCTGTTGAACTAGATTTGGATACAGGCGTCAATCTTGCCATTGGACTAAATTTCCCCTTCTCTTCATCTTTTATCATGCTTGTAATGGTACTAGATCTAGAGGTTTAACTATAATAACTCAACGCCCACTTTGGAAATACTTTGTATGAAACGAAACAAACTGAGACAGCACAGTAGGCCTTACAAGACTGTTGCCACAGCAGCTGCGAGCATAGTTATTGTCCAAAAAGCTTTGGTCCATGTGCTCTCACGGTTGTGGAAACCTGCTCAACAGTAAAAAAAAAATGCTTGGACAGTTGCGTAAGACGCTTCCAGTGTGTAAAAATCAACTGATCAATGCTGCTCTTATGGCATACAACAATTAAAACATCATAACAATACCTCTCGAATAATGATGAGGCCCATAAAGGGCAGGTGCACAACACAATGGCCAGAGAGACTAAATCAAATGTCGTGTTTTCCTGTTTGCTGAAGATGGGTGAGATTGGGGCACTAATAACATACAGGACCTGCAATGTTTCACATAAGCAAAAATTTTCGTTCAATTTAATGTTAAGAAGCACCCTGTTAAAAATTTCTTCACAAAATACTTGAGTTTATAAAAAAAAGGAAGAAAAAATTAACACTACTCTGAAATACAGACTTATCAATGCCAGATCAATAAAAAAATGTTAAAGTGCTAAAATGTGACTTGTGCATGTTAAAATATACAAAATTTACTTTGATTTTTTTAAACATATTCATAAATCATTGTTTACACAAAAATCTGAAGTTTAAAAGAAATAAACAGCTAAAGTGTTCAATTATATAACTCTCTTAAGAAGCCTATAATAGTGAAATATCTAATTGAAAAAGCTTATTTAATTTCAATATGGCTTTTTTCAATTCTTTCAGCTTCCCTCTTCAAATATAATTTTTCTCTAACAATGATTTGAAATCTTGATACCTGAGGTTATTTGTTAAAAATATTTGTATACTGTGCCAGTTCAAGTAATCTATAAAATAAACGTATCTTAAACAAAATGCAATCAGCACCATAAAAAATATACATTGTGATGTTTTAAAGAAAAGTCTTGCCATTTTTTTCCAATCTCATTTACAAGACAGCCCAACGTGTCTTCATAATGCGTGAAAAGCATATCAAGGAAAATTTGATAACAATGCCAATACTTCGAAAATGTTTGTGCTGTAAAAATTTGAAATTGATTCCACATAACTTGACAATCTGGTATGAATTTGATGCCTACTTTTGTTTTTAAATAAAGAAAACTATAAAAAAATATGACTGAGTATTTGTCCTCTCTGTTGTTGGAACTGAATGACACTTCTTAGACAATGTTTTAAATAATTAATCATTTAATGAGAGCCACAGAGGGTTTTTAAACAAGATTCCTCAATTAAAATCCATTAAAAAAAGTATCAGTTTAGTTAGCTTATGATATTTACACAACTGCTGCTTTCTGTGACTAAGACTGCTGGCTCTATATTTTCTCATTAAATCTCAACAGCCAAAAACCTTGTGCATTCGAAGAAAACCCTTTACTTTCTAATTTATCTTAAATATATATAAAAATTTAAAGGATAGAAATTGGTTTTGGTTCCTAGCCACAAGGTTGTTGATGCTAATGCGAACAAACCTGGAATCATTGACTTGTTTAAGTCTCACTCTTTGGGTCTCATAGGCCTGGAAGATGCCAAAGATGATCAGGATACCCTTGCAACCAAACACAACGCTTGGACGCAGTGAACAAGGACCCGGTTGTTGAGTAGCGGCAGAGAAGGTAGAGCTGGTCTTCTGCCTCTCCCACACATAAGGAAATGATCCTTCATCCCTCGGAAGTTATCATCATCTGTTGTAAAATAAATGTTGATGATAAATAAAAGCTATTTAAAACCTGTAATGAAGGTGCTTTATAAACCAAAAGCAAAAACCACCATTCCACCAAAAAAAGTTTTTAAAAAATTTAATAAAATACAATGTAATTACAATAATACAATGTAAACATATGTAGTAGTAGTAGTAGTAGTAGTAGTAGTAGTAGTAGTAGTAGTAGTAGTAGTAGTAGTAGTAGTAGTAGTAGTAGTAGTAGTAGTAGTAGTAATAATAATAATAATAATAATAATAATAATAATAATAATAATAATGATAATAATGATAATAATTTAAAAAAAAAAAAAAAACCTTCGCAAGATGTGACTGTGAACAATGATCTAGAGGCCAGACATGTGTACTTAAATTGTCTTGTACTTTCTTTTAAAGCAAATTGCATCCTATGACAAAATTATAGAAAAGTCTCATAAATATCATTTACTGATATATGATCGAAAATTGCTTTTGTTTTTAGTTACTGTCCAGACCATCCTTGATCTACAGACTACAGTACAAGTACAACTGTCAAATTCAGATTCTCGTAGATCTCAACATCACTTTTATGATTGATTTCTCTATTTACCCTTACTTTAAATCTGAACTTGTTTTTAACTAGTCCCATTACTTTTTTTCTATCATAAAAACATACTGTTTTTATGTCACGTAAATTACAATACCTTGATAACAGAAGAACAAGTTACTCATTCATTCAAGTGTAAACAAAATATAATTTCTGATTGTGTCAAAGTAAACTCTTGACTGTTATTTCGGCACATACAAACTTTGATTTATAAGAAAATTCATTATTTTGGAATAAAATAATGAAGTTGAAAATTGTGTTTGTTTTTACTTTTTTAAATGTTTTTTTTTACTTTGCAATTTGAGTAACTCAAAAATTGATATAAAAGGGCAAATCAGACTAAAATTGTCCTTGCGCAAGTAAGTTAAGGTGTTAAAATTCAAGATAAAATGTGTTAAAAACCATTTTCACATCTTTTATTTTTTTACAAAATTTGATTCTCTGAATGGAATGGGCATATAGATGTCAGATACCATCCAGCCAAGATTAGCATAACATAGAGAGTTGTAGTCTAGTTAGTTAAGATTATAAAAATGGATCGATCTAGATCTAATTTATCAGTGACAAGATTTAGCCTTTTATGCTTAGGGCCTAGATCTAGATCTATGGGATTCGTCGAGTCTCAGAGTGTTATAAATCTTGATTAGGTCTAGATCTAGATTTAGAATCTAGACCTATTTGGGAAGTATCCATCGGGAAAAGCTTGATTGGTGTAATTGTAAATTCAAGGTTATAAATTTATGTGTAGGTCTGAACCTATTGTTTAGATACAGAACTAGAGTCTAGATTTCTTGGTGTACTCACGAGCTACAGATTTAAATCATCTGAGGACCGGCTTAATATCTATTGCCCTTAATAGGGTCAAACTGTTAATGTACAACAATTACTTTTGCAACTAGATCTAATGAAAACAGTTTTCGGTCTGATCTTTTGTCCCTAAGGGAAGTGCTACCATCTGACACCGTGGAAGTACAAGTTGGAGCCACCAGATAAAGATACTAAGCATTATGTACTACAATCTTGACTAAAACATTAGTGTTAGTACTTCTGCCTTGTGAGAAAATAAGATTTACTGTGTCTGTTTTAATATTGAATCAAATTAGATCTATAGATATTTGATTCATATCAAAACGTAAACACTTAACAAATGCAAAACAGCTGTCTACAAATTTTACAGAAATGCAGAAGTTAGACCTATTTTTAGAACCACTGCACTGGAGAGCCGATAGAAAATAATAATCTCGTGACGTCATAAGGTCAGCGAAGGTAAAGTAGTGAAGGTCACTCTTGAATGAGAGTGTGGCTGTTCCGTTTACCGACAAACAGTCGATAAGAAAATAAAATAGTTCTTATTACACATATATTAGCCAATATAATTAAATCAATTGATGTAAAGAAATAAAGTAGTATTAACTCACATAAAATGTCCTCCACATTGAGTGTTTGGGGATGCGAAGTGCGTTCTGCGATGGGTTCTCCATACATGCCGGACTGAGTCTGTTGACTAGACTGACCCGCCGTCATTTCGGGTCTCGGCAAGGGCTAAAATGGGTCTAAGTGTCTGCGTTTGAACTCTTTTCGCTGCATCCACAGGTTACACAATCAAATGATGTTTGTGAATTCTTTTAGAAAAATGGATGGCCTTCCTTTTGGTACTACACAAGCCGGGAAATGTTCCTTGAAACCATTAAAAATTCTAAATGTTCGTCTTCTTCTCAAAGTTTCTTATCCTTCTTCACGGCGTGCCTCGTTGTGTGTGGTATCAAAAGAAAGCAGAATTACTGCCCTTTAATGTGTTTCAAACCGTATAAAAATAAGCTTATCTTTCTTGTGGTAAGAGCGATAGTCATTTGAAGAGAGCTAGGTCGGATCGAGCGCGGCCGAGCTCGGCGCTGCCGCGAATCGGACAATAATTTACAAAAACTGACACCTTTCACACGCTCTTTAATAGACCTATCGGATATTTTTTCATGCCAAAGTTATATAAAAGAAAAGACGATAAATAACACAACATTTTGATATGGTTTTTATTGAAAAAATATTATTAATGACGATAACACAACACTTTAAAAAAAGGGTAGATCTACGTTTTTCATGCCCGGCCGACCATTTTCCAGTCGGCTAACAGCTCAGTTTGGAATACCTACATCAAATACAAACGTGACGTCAAAATTACGCAACTCGTAGCTTAAAGAATCCAAATGCAAAAACTAAAAGTTCAAATGCACAACGTAGTGAATTCAAATGCCACATAGACATCGCAAATAGGCAAAAGTTTATTGTGAGAAAAGCTCAAATATTATTTTATTTTGTGATTAATTTTTGCAAGATCTAATGATCAATTTACATCAACACATCTTCTCTTCCAAAGCACAAAGGCATATAAGACTGCATGTGCCGAAAAGCACCGTCCATTTTCCCTTCAGTCACCACAATAGTCTCTTGAACTGCAAGCTGTGTTAGAGTGGCCATTCGTTCGTCAAAAGGTTGGTCAAGTGTTTGTTCTCGCACCTCTGCTAGTCTTGTTTTCAAAGCTTGTTTCCAGATGCAGAATGCGTTCTCACAAATGTTCAGGAAAGGGGAATATGGAGGCAAATACTTGATGTTGAAACCCTCTGGGACTTCTAAATTTCGAGCCTGCATATGGGCGCGGGCGTTGTCAAAAACGAAACAAACTTCCATTTCTGGTTGATAGATTTCGGACACATGGTTCAGAAAGCCATTGAACCGCTCAGCTGTCATACCACCTTGAAATAGATCGTGATGAATTAAACCTGCTCGGGCACTCACGGCGAATGTCATGGTCAAGTTGTGACCACGACGACCCTGTACAACTCGGACAGCTCTTTCACCTCGCCTAGCCCTGCCTCTGGTCCGTTTCAGCCATAAATTGATACCAGCTTCATCGACGAAAATCAAATCGAAGCGTTGAATGTTCCCCATGAGCCACTGACAGTACTCAAAACGTTGCTCTTTCGTTGCATCAGAGTTTCTTTCTGCAGGTGCATGCTCTAACTTCTTCATTGTTATAAGTTGGCCTTGAAGGATGTTGCTGATAGTGGACGTTGATACATAAAGTTCACCTGGTAAGCTGCACGCAGTTCACGATTAATTGCGACTAAAGTCTGGGTGCTCATGAACGATATCAAGAACTGTTCTCTGCGTTTCAGCTGTTACCTTTTCCGTTCTTTTTCCGCCACGCGGCAATGCGACAACACCCTCACGTTGATTACCTCTTCTTATTATGTGGTAAGCTGTCGTTCGGTTTATTCCTAATATTTCTGCCAAGCGCACGTAGTCATCTCCACGCACGTGAGCTTGATAGAGTCTTTCTTTGTCCGCAACAGAAACTTTAGAATAAACTGGCATTTTTACAAACAAACAAAGACACTCTTGATCAAAACAATCCTATAGGTTAGGTCTAAGGAATTTCGTAGATCTAGACAAAATCCGCTGTCGTGTTGATAAATTTCGTCACATAGTTTCGTGACGTAACGGCGCGGTTCACTTGCAGCTTGAAATGGTGCATTTGCTTTACTTATGTGTAATTTGCTTTCCTTATGTTGTTGCATTTGAATTCCCTATTTTTGTATTTGATCTAGGAATTATTTTTACCTATTGTAAAATCCCGTTTAACATTTGGATAAACTATGTGTCAACTTTTTCCCTATGTGGCATTAGGAGTCTCTATGTGGTATTTGGACTCGCTATTAGTGTATTTGACCTGTAAAACCTATATATAGAAAGATCTACCTAATAAAACTAAATAAATATTGTGGTAGTACACGCATAAAAAGAAATATATATATATATATATATATATAAACACACACACACACATTCTTGAGTAGTTAAACTTATCAGCAGAGAGTGGCCTGACTTCTTTACATGTTGTTTGTTTTTTTTTAAATATATTTTATATATATATATATATATATATATATATATATATATATATATATATATATATATACCCCGCTGAACGCGGCCCAAAAAGGTATTATGCACAGGAGTGCTGGGATTTAATCTTCATCCTAACTTTCACAGTTTGATTTCCTACAAAAAAACAAAAAACAAAACAAAAACGTTTTCTTGGAAGGAAATGAATTAAGGGCTCTACACCAAAATGAGGAACAGGTCGCTCTATGTAGATTTTATTGCGATAAATCTGTTTTAAAATATTTTTTATTCATGAAAAACGCCCGGAAGGCTGCCTTTAAGAAACTCAGAGCTATTGTAGAATCGTGTATATTTTTTATTACTAACACTATTGCCAGTTTGGGATATCAGATGTAAATAAAAAAATGTAGATATAGATCTAGATCTAGAATATCGGCTACGCGATCCTAGGAAGACAAACAGAAGTCACAAATAATCAAAGGGGATTAACTGGCTACATACGCTAGACACGCAAATGAGTTGATTCTCTTGGTCAGAATTCAGATATTCATCTTTTCAAATACCCCCCCCCCCCTTTCCACATACACACACACACAAAAAAAAACAACAAAAAACCACCCCCCTCCAAAAAAAAAAAAACAAAAAAAAAACAAAAAACAACCCCCCCCAAAAAAAAACAAAACAAAACAAAACAAAAAAAAGACAAAAACAAAAACAAAACAAATAACCCAAAACAAAAGAAAAAAAAACCCACAACACCAACAACATCAAACAGGACAAAACAACAAACAAACAAACAAACAAAAGAAGACCAAAAACAATCAAGTAATGAGAATAGATTTTACGCTGTAACTTTGAAGCACCTCTGACATGCTTTATATTATTATGTAAAAGACAAATCGCAATAATAAACAAAGTCTAAATAATCTACTGAAATTCAGTTAGTCCTGTTTCCGCAACAGTGGCGAACATTCTAGTTCCTTGCATATCATATTGTCTGACAAGACGAGTCCCGTTTGGTAAGATATCCATCTAAAGCATATGCACACTCAATTACTAGTACGCTGCCTGGCATGGATCCATTTTTAGGATTGCTTTTCTTTTTTTTGTTTGTTTTTAGATTAAAATACTATTTGAATGCAAAGTTACCAATGATTATTAAAATGAATTGCTCTGAAGTAAAAGCTCAACCACAATTAGAAGTAAAATTCTTGGTTATGGGGCTTTTATACTGCCATGTTTATTCATCAGAAATGCTCATACCTTAGGCTACCAACGCCGTAAATAATGTTCAGTCTAGATTTTTCATCGAATCATTCCATAACAATCATTATGGGTATGAGAGAGAAAGAGAAAAGAAGATAGATAGATAGAGAGAGAGAGAGAGAGAAAGTGAAAAAGAAAGAGAGATAGATAGAGAGAGATCTTAGATGTAACTAAACTAAAAAAGATTTATAAATATCTTGGTTTTCTAGGAAAACTTCACAAAAATTGAAGTTAGAGGGAGCTTTATTTTTCTGCTCTATCAAACAATTGTTTCCCCTTGAATCACAACTTGTAATTTTTGTTAGTTTGAAGTTTTGACTTTCATTTTTTCATTAAAAATAAAAAAAAAATAAATCACAAAATATAATTAATTAAAAGTCTTTGAAAAAAATCGTGCAAATCATAACTTTTTAGTTAGGATTATTTGAAATGGAACCGATGTGAACACGTTATTAGCTCAAGACTATCCATAACTGAATGGAAGAAATATATTCACTTATTAAGAAAAGGAAAAAGTGTAATTTCAAAACCGGTTTTAAAAAATCTGAAGATACTGGGGGTTGGAACTGCCCCCAAATGTTGCACAGTAATAAGTTTTACTCGTAGCACATGAGGTTCAAGAAAAGCAACACTGCCTTCAGTCCTTAATGTTTTAGTAAATTTGGCGGAATTTTCGTAAAAATTGTAAAAATTACAAACTTTTAAGAACCAGGAACTAAGCGTTGATAAGCAGAAGTGACGTCATGACTTTTTCTCTCACTGGTTAGAAGTCGTGAAAACCTCTGGAATTAGTTTTGTAGCAGATTACTTAAATAACCGTTGGGGTAGAAATTATTGATATTTCATGTCTCAGCTATCTCAATTATTAGCGTAAACAAAAAACAAAAAATAAAGCAGAAGCAACGTACCTTGGTCCGTTAAAGTACCGCACTGTCTATTTGGTTAAGTGTTAAAAGGCGCTTAAAAGGGTAAAAAAAAAAAAAGCGTTTTTTTATTTATCGTCTATTATTTCCAGAATAAATTTCTAGTTCAAATTAATCTGTCCTAGTTTATTTAATATCCAATAAATAGGGAGGAAAAGTCATAGTATCACTTTTACCATTTAAAAAAAAAAATCATTAAAAAAACAAAAAAAAAACAACCAAGTTAAGCAGATCTTGAGTCGGCAAAATGTTAAAAAAATGCCAGATGGTATTTGCTACTCGATTGATTTCTGATAAACCTTTTACTTCAAAAGTTTGAAATAACCAATTAATGATAGAAGCAAGTCTGCAGTATATTTAGATATGGTAACTTTTCATATTTTTTGTAGAAAGATAATATGGGAACAGTTTTTTTCCCTTGACATTTTATAATTTAACATGAAGCCTTTCATGGAGTACCTCGTACCAGGTAGCCGCCGTTTTTGGACAGACCAAGAAACGGCATGACATTTTTGACAAAGGAGGTGATATCCGGTTGATGTAACAATATATATATCGTGTAAAGGGTTAAATTCTTCGATTATTTTTATTGTAACAATTCAAATATCATAATCTATTGCACTGCCAATAAATTGCTCACACTTCTTTATTCTGTGCATCAATGAAAAGGATAAATATATTATTAATTAATTGCCACAGCTCGAAGTGGAAGCGACAGGAGCCATCTCACGGCAGTTCATCATCAAATCAAGTAAATGTAAATATGGTATCGCCCGCTAAGTTTGCTAACCGAGTCTCTCTTTCTTTCGCGGCCATCATCCTCTGGATGTTGGAGCCAAGCGACCTGACAGAGATTTACCTTTGATACAACAGGCTCGTCTCCATCAAAATGGCGGTAAGTAATTGTTGGTGTATATTATGAAAGTATAGTTTTTTTCCTTTCAACTCTATTTAGTTCAATCAAAGTAAAGGTCATTAAATATTCATATTTAGGCTACCTAGGAGTAGGTAGACTCGACTCTAGAGCTAGATCTAGATCTAGATTGTAGACTCATTTCACGTCAAGTAACGGTCAGCTGTCATATGTGTGGTAGCCTAAGAAAACCAGTCACATGTCGGAAATTTTGGATGTGAAGATGTTAAACATGTGTGGGTATTTTAGTGCCGCAAGGTCCGAAATCTTGAAACTGAGAAAAACGCGTTTAAAGTTAGTGGTTTACATTTGCTTATTTTGTGTAATTTTATCGCCCAAAGTTGTATTGTATCCAAGCAGTTAAAACACTTATGATGATGAATATCTAACATTTGTGGAGTGTAAAAAACATGTAAAAAGAATTTCAGGGCAATATTTGTCACGCAAACAAAAAATATGTTGCGCATACAAGTCAATACATGCGAAAAAAAACCAAGATAATAAAGGAACCAAGAGAACCAAGCAAGTTTGATGTTTTATTAACATTCCAAAGGCAGGAGATAATGCATTTCATTGAAAATTGTACATTCTTCAAAAAAGAAATATGGATGTGGAGATATTTTCAGTAATTACAATCTAAAAATACAAGAAAAAGTCATTTTTATGAGAATGAGGGATTTAATAGACAGAAAAATAGAGGTTTGTAAATAGGCTAACAGTCTATATTATAAAGAGAAAAACATTGTCACTTGATATTTATAAAAAGAAAATTAAATGCTCCTGCACTACTGGTTTGGTTTAGTGTTGAAATGACTTCGACAGCAAATTGGCGGGATCCCTCATGATCATTGTAAATAATATTAAAATCTTCGGTAAATTTTTACCTGTACACCCACACTCACCAGAGTGCTGTTTCTTGTCTTTCCGGTCGACCTTCACCTTGACGGTGATCGTATTATAAGTGAAAGTTGTCGCGATTACGTAACTTTATAAAGGTGCAATTTTATGGAAAGTTAACAAAATAAATGAATAAAAATTGAGAGGCCCCCCCCCCCAAAAAAAAAAGAATAAATACATAAAAAATGAGAGAGGGATGCCCCCCCGACAAGAATGAAGCGACTTTCACTTAATAATACGATCAAATCAAGGTGAACATGAACCGGAATGACAAGAAACAGCACACGGTTAAAAAAAAAATAATAATAATAATTTCAGGTCTTACCTTTACTCCGTCTCTACTACTTTGAACACCTCCGCATCACTAAATATGATATTGACTTGGCATCGTTATTATAAAATTCAGCAATAACTTGGAAATAATCAAAAGAACACTTATCACAAGCAGCCATGAAGAAAATCACGATCAAGATCAAAACACATCAGCTGTTGAGCCAAATGAGAAATAACAATGAAATGAGACAAAAGACACGATGAACAAAAGATGCGCCTTTAATTGCGCATGCTCATGGGTAATTGTAAGACGTTGCGCATGTGTAAAGAGTAGGCCTAACTAAAAAGAAAGTAATACGCATGCGCGAAAGACGGAAGTAATTAACATGCAAAAAGGCACTACCTCGAGCAAATCAATACGCTTAAATAGGTTAAGAAAGAAGAAATAATTCAAAACAAAAAGTCATATATTTCAAAAACTATTTATTTGCGGCGAATAAAACCTTCAAATTCGTACTCAGCACATTGAAATCTAACAGTAAAACATCATTTTAAATGCCAATGCTAGTTGGGTGTACAGGTAAAAAAATACCAAATTTGATTGACTACATCTCAAACTCTCCCAAAGCATTAAATTAAAAAGTGCAAAGGGACATATATAAGTAGAAGTTAAAAGTTCACTTCCAGCCCAGATGTCATAAAAATAAAAAAAAACCCAATGAATTTCAATATAATTCTTCCTCACCTTAGTGCCCTTCTTGTATTCTTTCTAATAAATAAGCATATCTTTAAAGAAAAAAAAAAAACAAAAACAAAAACCTTCCATCCGTTGCAATTACTGATCAGTTTCTTCACCTTGAGTCTGTGGGACGCATCCACAGCCCTACACCTCAGTGAAAAGCTCATCTGAAATTTGTGTTGGAATATGGGATTGAGAGAAGAGTTTGGGAGAAATAAGATAATAAAATTGGTCTAATTCCCTGTGATGGCCATTATAGATACAAGTCTTATTTAACAATAACAAAGGGGATTAAAAAAAAATCATAAAAATTAAAATCCATTTAAGTTTATAAACATAAAAATAATTTTTAAAAAAAGTGGGCTCTCGTAAATAAAAAAAACTGACACAGCTGATGCTGGTGTTAAAAAGAGAGAGAGATAGTGCTCATTTATGAGGAAAGATTGAGATTGAGATACTACAAGTCATCAAGACAATGAGCTCTCACCTTTAAGAACTGAAATGGCCACTGCTGAACTGTTTTACTGATAAATCATCTGGCTTGTCCGTTGTTGGCTCCTCTACAGCTTCTACGGAGAGATAAGGGAATAAATTATAATAATTTTATAACTTTGTTCTAGTAAGTAAGTAAATTTGAGTCATGCACATTAAGTTCATTTTACATTTCAGCAATTATCAGTTATAGTTAACATGAATTCACTTGAGGGATTTGTCTCTTTTTCGAATCTAGTAATGTAATGAGATTCAGACTCAAGATTAGTCAATACATGAATCTACATGTACAATATTATCATCGATCTATCCCAGATTGGATTGCAGTAATCTAATTAAAAACTGTTGAAATCAAAATCTTTTCTCCAGTTGATATCTAGATCCAGGTCTAGACAAGGCAAACCTATCTTTTGATGGTTGAACTTTATAAGTATAGTACTTGTTCAGTTTTGACCAGGGGTCACCCTGATCACCTTTAGAGAGAGCCCTATATCTCAGAAGTTACTTTTCCGACAAGCGACTGGTTTTCTCAGACCACCACACGTATATTTGGGATCTAGATCTAGATATGAAATGGCGCATTCAATGACTTCGTCTGCCCTGTCAATAATCCATTATACAGGGTGGCAAACTCATTCAATATTTAATTCCATGTTTATCGCATAATCGTAGTGTTATTCCTGTTCGACCGATCGGCACTCGTCAAATTATACAGTGGTACTGATTGTCCACTGTGTGATGATGGCTGCGTATGGGAGAATTTTTGCTTTAACTGAAATGTTATTAAAGCTTGTGAAGTTAATATTTAAAATGATTATTAATATTATGGATTACTGCCCCAGTGATTTAACCTTTTCCTCTCTGATTTTTTGTTTGGGGATGGATGGGGATCAAGATGCCGAGACAGCATTATAGTTAAACTAACAAACAGAACTTAAAAGGGCAACAGTGATGAATATCTTGAGAATGGGGCATTACCCAGGTCTAGACATTCTAGGCTTGCCATTCTGACAATCTTACCTTAATCTACTTTTTCTTTTTAAAGTGAAAATTATGTAATGCATCCTCACTGCATGAATAAAACTAGGCTCCAAAATTTCACATTATCATAACAGTAGACCTAGTATTAGATTTATTACAAATTTTTGTCAAAGTCACTGCTATGTTTCCAAACAAGCTTTAATTTTTGAATTTATTAACGTATCAGATAAATACTAAAAGTAAAATAGAAATATTTTGTCTCCAGAATTGTTCAGACATGTGCAAGCAAAGCCTACTTGTGTGAAAATGGAAAGAAAAAAAAAGGCAGATAGATACAAATTTTGAATTTAAAAAGAAAAACGAAGGGCCTTGTTAGATTTGTACACCTTTTGCAGCCAGTGGCACTAAGATGTGACATGAAATTTACTATTTAGGGAGTTCATTCTGAGTGATAACAATATCTTTAATTCCTCCTTTGAATTAGTTCTTAATTGGTGACCACTAATTTCAATTTCTTTCTCATCTAGACGTTGCCTATGAACCCAAAGCCGTTCTTGAACGGGCTGACGGGTAAACCAGTGATGGTGAAACTGAAGTGGGGCATGGAGTATAAAGGCTACCTGGTCTCTGTCGATGGTTACATGAATTTGCAGGTGTGTTTTCAGGGAACTCAATTTTCCACAAATCTGACAAATTCCGTGGTTTTTGCCTTTTTCGAAATCCGAGATTGATCGCTTCCCTGAACCCATGGTCTTCCATATTTTTTTTGTGTTTGTTTTTCTCGGATTTCTTCCTTTTTCGATGTTTCCGACATGTAATATAAGAAATTGATGTCTTCAGTAATTGTATTACACTGTAATATTTTGCTGCCCGGTGCGTGCTGGTTTTTATTTGTAGTGTGTTGCGCTCTTCCACGAAAAGATCAGTGGTTTTCAAGATTTTGAGTGGAGATCCTTGGTGTTTTGTCTGTAAAAAGCTTCTGCTTTTTTCTTTTCTTTTCCATTTTTATTAGTAATTGTCACATGAATGTTGCCGTTTTGTACTGTTGTATTCAAAGACTGGCTTGAACTACCTTTAAAAAATAGTTATTGTACACTTATTCAAATTGAATGATTTGATGAGACCTGGAATGAAAGCTGCCAATAATGATAGTCTTGAATTGTAATATTTATGATTCCTGCTAAATCTCTAATGATTTTCTTCTTTGTGCTATCTGAAACTAAAAGCCATTCGAAGTTTTTATGATATTTTCATCATAATTGTGAGGTTTATTTTTGTGACTTTCTGTCATAGCCATGTTCTGTTTTGAATTCCTCAGCTGGCCAACACTGAGGAATATATTGATAGCCAGCTGGCCGGAAATCTTGGCGAGGTGCTCATCAGGTAGGCTAATTGATGAAAAAATGTCTCACAGCTTAGCATATTTCTCTAGATGTTGTAACTTTCTTTCAAAAACTTCTGTTGGACTCCCAACTGCAATTTGAAAATATATCTTAAAACATGGAAGTCATCAAAGAAGATGGGTTTGAAAAATAAAAAAAAAATGCTATTTCAAGTACTGAGCCAAAATGAAATCGTTCAATCTGGGTCGGTTGTACATAGCCTCTCCGTGAACTGATGCTTTGTGGAGGAAATTCTGATCAAACTAGAAACCTTGTGTCATTTTCATATATTGTGATATAAAACATGTAAGTGAAGTGTTACGTTTATTTTCCCACTTCTTTTTTTTTTTATTTTTTTTATTTTCAACAACTGTATTCCTGCACTTTTTCAACAGCATACAGGTCTGCTTAAACTTTCTGGAAATTCTTTGGGGCATGGTTTAGATCCGAGAGTTTCGATTTACATTTCTAAAACAGTCCAGATCTTTTCACTTCAAAGACCACCCTTGATAAAAGCATAATTATATAAGCAGACAATCAGTTGTTCCCCAAAACTAGTATTCTGGTTGATTTATACATGTAATTGACTTATTCTCTCTACCACTCTATCATTTTTGTGAATAAGAATAGATATATTGAGACTAGGTGTACTAAAATCCTATAGAATTGTATGAAAACAGTTAAGTAATTAAAGCAGTGTACTGGTACTAAACCACTTAAGCACTGATTTTAAAATTAAAATCTTAAATTTGTTACTGGTAACTGACATAACATACACAAAATGTTGCGTCAGTTATCAGCTAATGTTACGTCAAGTATCATGAAAAAATATGAAAATGAAGCACATAGTTAGATTAAACCTTGCAACCCATGTATACATGAAAAAAGCTGAAAGCACCTAGAATTTTAGCATTTGTTTTAAAATGCTTTTCCTTTTTGCAGCAAAAATTTTACCTTATTAACTGATTGCCGCTGAGAGAGGCTGGCAGTTTTTACCTCTGGTCGTTAAGCTGCTAACAGCGGCTTTTGAAGTTTAAATTCCAACTAATTTTTACTTTCATCAGTAGTTCTTTTGTATCAAAAAGATTGCTGGATAGAAAATTTAATTGTTATCACTATGATATGCAACACTTGATGGTTCAGGACAAAAATATTATTAGCCTAGTTGATCAAAGTGTGGTACCCTTTGTTGCTTTTCTGATCTTCCATTTTAATTGCGGCCAAACCAGAAATTAATTATGGATTTAATCACTTAATGGTACGTGATGTAACATAACCAGTAATTTATGGCTTGAAAGTTATTTATAACCAAATCATATGAAATAGAAAATATAAATTTTTTTGATTTATATGAAGAAGACATTCTATGTTACAAAATAAAATACCATAACTTACTATTTGATTGTTTCTACATGGTAGAAGGCCTATGGGTTTACTAGTTTCAGGTCTAGAGCCTTGTTTGAATCTCCAAAATTTGAGATGGCTGTAACCAGTATGATCATGAAAAGCATTCACAACCAAAATATTAGCTGCAATGAATGCTTTAAATATTAAAAAGCACTTAGAGTGAAAATTAAAAAAAAAAATAACATCTGTAAAATAAAAAAAAAAAATTAACCCCTTTGGTTGAAGTTTTCGTGGATTGCCCAACGTTGGAAATATGATTTATATATTTGCCTCTTGCACTTGGTTCCTTTACTTTTTTATATTAGAAAACTCCTCTCCCTGTATGGTTCCCTTGACTTGCATCTTCACATTGATATTGCAAGCTGTAAAATTCAGACCCAACAAATGTAATTCCAACCACCATCCTGTGCAAAAAAAAAAAAGAAAAAAAGAGGGGGTGATCTCAAGTCTTATCACACACAGGTCACGTCAGGATGTCTTAGTAAAGGACATAGGGCCTAACTTTATAAATGTATGTCAAACACTATTTTCCTTGATTTTCTCATTCAGTTGTGTTGATTTATTGGTTTCATTGATGTTGTCATGAATGAACTTAACGTTAGCTGACTGCATTTTTTTTTTCACTAAGTGATAACCTTTTTTAACCTATTAAAGAAGGACACAAATATTGAGCTTATTGCACTTATTTGGCAGGCTTTCTGAAATAGAGTGGACTGAAGACTGTATACTATACATTCAAGTTTTTTTTCTTTTTTTTTCAACTCCTTAAATTAGATAAAGTTTGTAAATGTTTTTTTATTTCATTCATCTTCTCTTTCCATCAGTTTTGAGGCTGGCTTTATCTTAAACCTTTTTTTTTTTTGATTATTTAATTGATAGAGCCTTGATGAACTTGAAACTGTGATACTCCTGTGACTTCTGAAACTAGGGCTCTAATTGGAACTCTTTTAATTTTGTTCCTGTGTCCACTAATTTGTTATTAAGGAATCATAGTGTAATTTACGTATATTGGTTTTGTATATGCACAAATTCTTTATTTTTTCGAGAAACACTTACAGGCTAAAGAATATTTTTTACTACATGATAGAGACACGCAGCATAACTCTAAACAAGCTACCTGAGCTCTGTGCATATAACATGCCACACGAGTAACTTTAAATTGCTAGATACCTTAGGATTAAACATGAAGAGTCCTATATCATTTCAAGCTTTTAGAAGAAAATTTGCTTCAAGTACCACCATTTCACAGTAACTGAATAATTGAACAAAAATTTCCACGTAAATAAATCTGAACATAGTTTTAAAAAATTCGTTTTTTCCTCTTTTGAGAATGATTCTTAGTCTCTGGTCTTGATTTACTTCTTTTAATTTCAAATGAGAAAAGTTATGCTGCAAAGTTCATTACATCTGGTCGGGCATACCCATTTTTTCAGTTATTTTTCATAGCCTGTGAGCAACACAGAACACGGGAAACTTGATGGTTTGGAAAGAGTAGTTTGTTATTGTGGAATTCCTTTACCCCTTCGTTACGGAGGTATTTTTGATCGTCATGACTAGGCTTCCTCTGTTTGAAGAGTGGTATGAATTGAACATTTTCAACATCGCTGAATTCAGTTTCTTAAAATGGATTTTAAAATGCGTTGCATTCAATGCCTCTTTTATGCAGTATAAAACATGTATGTTTTACGTATAAGTTTCATGGGCAACAGCAAAATCTGAGTTTCGCAGGAAAGTATATTGAAGAACTAAAATGGAATCCGGTTATTTCAAAGTCATGATTGGGATAAAAAAAGACTTTTTATAATCCGAGATTCCAATTTTCAGAACACATTGAGAAAGAGAGTAAAAAAAAAAGTGGATGACAGATCAGGAATGGCGACTGCTAGTGCATGCAAGGGAGAATGTAAAAATCTCACCAACTTCGAATTAAGGGGATCTTTTTTTAAAAAACTTGAATCAACTTTTTTTTCAATAAAGCTTAAAGAGAGAAATATTTGGTAAAAGTAGATGACTGAAATATCCAAGAAATCCAACTATCTGGATTCAAATTATTTGGACTCAACTGTAATAGTTTTATTTTCTTTATTCTTTCTGTGTTGGCTCAAGGTGTAACAATGTGCTGTACATCCGCGGTGTTGAGGAGGAAGATGAAGAGGGAGAGACCCGTGACTGAATCAGCTTCCTTGGATGGCACCCAATTCAACTGAGGAGTCCGGGCCTTAATATCTGTCCTTGTCTTAGTAAGGCCTTGGGCTAAAACTGTTTGTCTGTAATCATCATTACTATCTTAAGTCGTTTAGAGCCATGATGAACATGTGTTTTAATTGTGAGATCCATGATGAATATTTTTGTTTCTTTTGATTCCTTTTTCCTTTTTAAAGAACCATTATAAACTTGTTCGATGGGTTGTTTTCTTGTTGTCATATTTGAGAACCATGATGAATGTATCTTTAATTTTTCTTGTCATTTTTTTCTGAGAACCATGATGAATAATTGATTTGTTTTAAAATTTTTGACAATACAATACTATTGCAGGCGGCACAGAACTTTTTTTAAAATAAAAAAAGAATCTGCCAATGTATTGATCTTGAATACAATTTGACTGTAAATAATATTGACCACATCCATATAAGTCCAAGCCAGTCATAGGAACGAGAAAGGTGTCTGCTGCGACAACCTCATTGTTTCTGTTTTCAATTTTTTTATTGTCATCAGTGTTGTTCTAGATTACTTAGATGTTGTAGCATTGTAGTAACTTCATATTTTTGATGTTTCAGTAATCAATCAATCATATAATTATGTTTTTACATGTCCATTTTCCAGTCAATCTCCTCTCATCTTAATTTCTTTCGTAAAAAGTTTTAAATCATTCTTTTTAGCTCACTTGTTACAAAATTTTTATGTAAGCGATTAAGCATTCAGTTGAAGTTCACATGTTTGACTTTATTATCATTAGTTCTGTAATTTTTTCATAATTTGGTTCTTGGTTGTTATCGGAAAAGTTACACTGCTTCAAGAAAATTGCTAGGGGTGAAAATCATAACTCTGTTATGGATTATACGATACATGTAGTCATAATACATTTTACCTGCCAACAAACAAGGAAAATGTTAATGCCAAGAATTTTTTGATGCTCTTCAAAGCAAATCAGATAAAACTGAAGACCTTATAGGAGTGAAGAATCTCCTTCTCTGCATCATGTTGTTTAGAAAATAAAAGTTAGAAAATTATGTTTGTTTTACTTGTTTTATTTATTACTTTATGAGATAATTCGTTTTGTTTTATAATTTACTTTTCGATGTGCAGATTCTTCAACTTTTTGACCCTCTTCTTTCACTATCTTGTGTTAAATTTGCTGATGCTTCATTTAATAATTAATTAAAAGTCTTAGGTATTCACGGCAAGGTTTTAACTCCACATATTATTAAAACAAAATGTACGCTTTACATACTTGGCATAGCAAAAATGAGAGTATGTCCCAAGTTTATATTTTCCTTTAAAAATAAACCTTTCTAAATCTCAATGGTTTCTGAAGTCCTGATAGTTTCAAATGTTTTGAAGTAGTACTTCTAGTATTGAAACCTAATTTTGACAGAATCCTAGATCACCACTTGGGTAGAAATGGATCTTTGAATTGAGATCAATTAATAATGTTATCCCTATAATATGTTATTCTTATAGTAATCCACATATTTTGTTAACTTTAATTTTGATCATTCTCAGTAAATACACCTGAATGCTGATACACTACAGTATTGCGTACACATGTAGTTCATATATTTTTTTAAAAACAATACATGTTCAATCTAGGCCTTGAGGTTTTTATCGGGAAAACATGACTTGGGTACGGGATTGATAAATAAATCTAGGATCATGTTCAAATTTGATTGTCACAAAGTTATGTTGCGCTCAACTAGAGCATCAACCAGTAGAGATATTACAAGCAGTGTTTATAATTGTAGTTATATACAATGATTGGGCTGTCACTCAGAAGGGCTCTTATTCTTACTGGAGGGTGGAAAATGTAACATATCTTGCACTGTTTGTCAAGGGATAGGCAGTGTGAAATAAACTTTTGCTAGAGGGATCCTCCAAAATTCACCTTCAGGAAGAGAATTTTCCTTAAAAAGAGAGACAGGGCCTATATATTATCAATATCGTGTACATTTATTTTTTTTTAATCATTATATACATGTATTTTCAATTCCAACAACATGAATCTCAGTTTAGCTCTAGTTTTTGATTGAAAAAAGGTCAAGCATTGTTGCCTTGACACTTTTTCCAGCTTAAGGTAAAGCCAGAGGTCATACGCAGAGAAAACGTCCAACATTGCTCCTCCTATATATAATATAAAAACGTTTTTTATGACATGTATTCTTACTGTTATAGAAATAGAATAAAATTTATTTAATGATATACATGTACCAGGGGAAGATGTTCAATATCTGTTTGGGAAACTGCAGTTAGAGATAATTCAGCAGAGGTGAATACAAAATACAGATGTAGCCTAACCGAAACAATTTCTATTTCTTAGAAAATGGACATATGTAAAACTTGTAAAAAAACACATCAAATAAAGAACCGCTACAACTTGTCGTTAGTTCTAACACCACTGATTTTAGTGCACAGTTCAATCCTGCAATTCAAGTGTGAAATGATAAAAATTATGAAATTACTTTAGTTGATGTCCAAACCTTTTCCAGATGCACACGTATGTCGACGTACAATACATTGTAACTGAATATAAAATCAATGATCAAAATAAAACAATAGACTTTCCCGTTGGTTGTTATGAATTTGATGAATTGAATAAAGAGATTGATAGACAGTCTATAGAAAACTGATCAAGATTCATTTGATGTTGTCGCTTATCTAAATACATGTACGTTTAAAAGCATAATGAACATCTCAAACAATTATAAACTAAAATTTACACATAATCGAACTTCGAAGCATTCAAAAAGTTTCAGGTTTTTAGAGCTGATACGTATGGGTCTGAAGTTCACTCGAAAATATTGTGAACATTTTACTCGCCAATTTAGACAATATTCGTTCATATGAATGCAATCGACAGGTCATTATATAAACGAAGAAGTCGAGAACCTGTAATAGATTCAGTTTTCCCAAAAGTTATAAAATTATACTAAAACAAGACTACTAGTCCAATTTATTTACTTCTATCCTGAAAAACCATGAGAAACTTTCCTAGCAAGCTTACTGTGGCAGTATTTTTTGATATGGCAAAAGTCTTTGATATTGTCTGGAGACGGTGGTTACTACTCAAGTTGAAACAATGCGGAATTGCAAGCAATATGTACCAGTGGCTCAAAATTTTTTTAGAAAACAGAACAGCCAGAGTCAAACTGAATAGAAGCATCAACAACCAAACAAAACCTCCGAACTGAGTGCCTCAGAGTAGCACTATAGTTTACACTGTATCTCCAACCCACTTCACCATCTTTATAAATGACATCTCTAACCAAGTAGGTCCAGGCATTAAAAATACCCTGCATGCGGATGATTTTGCTACATATTTGGATGGCCAGTGAAATCTATCCACACCATCCTTAAAGGCCCAAGATTCAATAGACAAAATCAAGAGGTGGACCAAAGACAGGGGCCTGAAGATAAGTGCTGAGAAAACAATGTGCACAGTGTTGTCTATGTCAAACGAAATAGACACACCATCACTAACTCTGAACAACAAAAAACTCCCAGTCTGTGAGAACCCAACCTTCCTGGAACTTACATTTGACAAAAGACTCTCTTGGAAAGCGCATATCAGCAAAATTAGTGCAAAGGCCCTAAAGAAAATGGCAATCACGAAAAAAAAAAATTGCTGGAACTACATGAGGTGCCAATTCCAAGATGCTGAAATAAGTTTACACTGGAGCAGTCAGACCCTCACCAACTTGGGCCTCTGCCGCAAAAAATAATACAGCAGTGTAAGATAAAATCCAAAACCAAAGTCTAAGGGTAGACTTGGGAGCTATGAAAAGCACACCCACTACAAGTACAACAATGGAAAAATAGAGCAACTGTCCTCCCCAAGAGAAAAGAAGAAAGATGCAAACCTTACAATATAAGAAAAGTAAACTAATGGCTGATCATCCTATAAAAGCTGTGTATGAGAATAGAACAAAAAAAAAAAAAATTAAACAGACTGAAAAGAAACAGCCCAAACTACATATCAAAAGGAATTGCCAATAAACACACTAAACTTAGCTACCTTCAATCTGAACCACTCATACCACATAGAATGATAGATGTACAGATAGTTTGAATGTTTCCATCATAACAACCATACCGGGTATTAACAACAAATCGGACCTCACAGAAATGGAACTTATAAAACTTACCCTATAAATCCTTCACACAAATTATATAATTATCCTCCAACCAACTGGTGTCACTATTATACAGATGGCTCAGCAGAAAACGCCACTAATAACGGTGGAGCTAGAGGGTACATTAAATGAAGCAGCAGGGAGTCAGAGAAACTGCAATATGCCACTGGTGAAAGGTGCACCGATGTGAAAGCAGAGCTAACTGCCATCCATAAAGCACTGCAACGCATAAAAACAAAACACAGACTCTCTAACTGCCCTCCGGACAATGCAAGGAGAGATTAAAGACACGCTGACACATGAAATACTCAAAAATTTCTCGTCAATTAACACTAAAGTGACCCTACAGTGGATACCTGCACACTGCCAGATACACGGTATTGAGGTGGCTATGGTTTGGCCAAGAGTGGAGGCCAACTTGAACAGCCTCAAGCGTCAGCGAGCTACACTGAGTTAGAGACTCTGATCAAGACAGCCTGGGCAGAAGCCAGGCAAGCAGACCATCCTGCCTACACCCACATCAAAGATGGCATGCACCAACTGCCACGGAAATCCCAAAGAGCCAACATCAAACTCAGAGCTGGTCATGGTTCATTCAGGGCACACTTATTTAAACTCGGTAAAGTCAGTTCTGCCATGTGCCCCTGTGGGATTGCAGAACAGACAGTTGCCCACATCCTGCAAGACTATCCTGTTTTTGAATCTGCTAGAGGCCACGCATGGCCAACACCCAGCACCTTAGATGACTAACTTTGGGGCTCACTAGCAAGCCTTGAACAGACCAGCAGCTTCCTTGATGAGGCTGAAATTTTTACATGACCGGAAACGCAAAGAAGGGGAATTGTCCAGTTCCCATCCCCGTAAAATTGTACATTGTGCTTAATACTTAGTTTATTCAAAACTGCATGATATTCTACATTGTATGAAACAAGAGAACAAGGACAAAGCAATTGTATATACATATATATATATATATATATATATATATATATATATATATATATATATATATTTACAAAATAATGTGGCCTTATTGTGTCGTCATGGTCAATATGAACAACCTTTTTTTACGTTGTGAAATAAATGTTTGTTTGATATACATGTAATTATAAATGACTAGAACCAAAGGGTTTCCTTATTTTCATACTTGAACTTCAAGCTGTGCTTGCTTTATGAATCACCATTTTAAGGGGTGAAAATTCAACCTTTTTAAACAATTATTTTGGTACTTTGGAAAGCAAAAATCACAAAAAGTTGATAAGCCCCAATCAATTCAGCATAAGTTTACCTAAACATATATTCTAAATATAGTAAAGAAGAGAACTAGAATACCACTTGGATATCTATGATCTAACCTCCCTACTTTTCGTTTTACAAAATCAAAACAATAAAAACGGTAGATTCAAGAATAACCATGTGACTTTCCAACTACAAATACATGTATACAAAATTCTAAGGTCTCTTCATTTAGTCAAAAGGAAGTATTATCTTAGCTCACAATCATTAACAAGCTAAATTTCTCACTAGTCACGTGACCAATAAACATCCTCGGGGTCGGATTGTGATAATGCTATTACTATACATATATTTTATATGAAATAAAGATAAATGACCTATGATGACGTTAACGATAATAATAGCAATGCTGATGTTGAGAGAGAAAGTTGTCTTGAAGTTCAGTACATTATTTTTACCAAGAATCCTAAGACTTGATCTAAGCTCATACTTTTTATTTTTGTTTTTGGGACCATGGAACTGAAAATAATCCCGTTTAGAAATATCGATGGTTTTTGTTTACGGTATGTCCATACAATAATTTTAATTAATACTAAAATTTAGTAATTATTACTAGTAGACTGTATTATGTGTAAGGACCGTGTGTATGGAGCAAAACATTGTGCCTCATGAGCTCTTGTCCTACAAGTGAACCAGTAATTTGTGTGAAATTTTATCACAAACAGGTTAAATTATTCTAAGCTCACAGTCTTAGTAATTTGTGTGAAACTTTATCATAAGCAGGTTAAATTATTCTAAGCTACAGTCTTAGTAATTTGTGTGAAACTTTATCATAAACAGGTTAAATTATTCTAAGCTCACAGTCTTAGTAATTTGTGTGAAACTTTATCATAAACAGGCTTGTGCTAAGCGGCTCTGAATAAGGACCATTGAAATGCACGTTGTAGAATAGAGGTATCTAAGTGTATGCCTAGTTTTATTGGTTTTACTTCCAACTTTTGTCATCCATTCCGCGAATAACGACAACTCTGTTAAAAAAAGAGAGATTTTAGATGAAAACAAGAGTTCTCGTTATTACTAAGTTTTTCCAATGAACCGTGTACGTTCTTCATTTGTACATGTATACAAATTAATACATATATATGTACATTATACAGAGTTTAAAAGAATTCAGAGCTGAGTGATTTTCTTGGTTCGACTAAACCGCGATGTTCTAACAATGATTCGATGCAGCAGGTAGACAAGAGTGCTAGATCTGGGTTGAAATTGATCATCTGTGCCGCTCTAGTCCAAAGTAACCCAACTCCCCAAACACGACAGCTCGCGTTAATTGTTGTGGTCCGCTACCGACTGTCCGCTACAGAAAGGTAACAAAACCGAGGAGCCCTCTCTCTCGTGATCCGGTTAGACGTGACGCTTGAGTTTAGCCGAGGCGGTGCCATTTCAAGGATGACTGCTTCACGGTTTGAGGTCACTTCATGCTTCAGGCCACACTGGTATATAAATATATATATGTACACATCTATATAGGCGCTATAAACACAGTGCTGCCCATAGATATGCTCTCACTAGAATGACGTTCCACATCAGACGCCAGTCTTTCTCTGTTGTATTAGGCGTTTGTTTTTCTGAAAGATTGTTAGCATTTGAAAGTGGGCCTATCCACAGAGTTGACTTTGGTTTCAGTGTATTTCATTCATAGAATATTTTTTTTTGTGTGTTCTTAATCTCGGCATAGTGAATGCAGTGATTAAAGGATGCCTAATTTTCGTGAACTTGTAACAGTGAAGTGCTTGTTTTAATTCCACAATAGGTGCTACCAGCCACTGTCACAGCCGGCCTCTTTTTGTTCCTTACTCGTTAACTTAACAGATCAGGACAACGACTTTTTAAAGTTCGTAACAGTGCATCCAGCAAACTTTTGAGAGCTGCATGGAAATAGGCTTATGTAGTTGCCAGGGGAATTAAAAAAATTCTTTTATTTTCACTCATATTAGTTCAATTTAGAACAGTTAAAGTATATATCAATATTAAAAAAAAAGGTTTGAAAGCCGCTGTAGCAGTATCGTGGTAAGATTCTCGCCGTTTTCGTTATTTCATTCCTATGGAGACGGCCGATCATGTTGTAACGATGACAAAAGTTTTTATCTTTTAATACACGTTCTTTACAGCTTTAAATTCCATTTTGCACAATTTGCTCCGAATTTTGTTGCTTGTGCCACCTTTCTGCCGTTAAATTGGAAACTGTAGAACAAATGCTTAAAAAAAAAAGCAAAAGAGAAAAAAAACCCAATTAAGAAAAATTGAAAAAAAACCCCAAAAAAAAACAAAGCTCACAAAAACAAAAAAAAAACCAACTCATCATTTTGATAAATAATAAAAAAAAAAAATTTTGTTGAACCATTTTAGAGCCTTTGTAAGGAATTGCACGTATTAATAATAATAATAATAATAATAATAATAATAATAATAATAATAATAATAATAATAATAATAATAATAATAATAATAATAATAATAATAATAATAATAATAATATTGATAATAATAATAATAATAATAATAATAATAATAATAATAATAATAATAATAATAATAATAATAATAATAATAATAATAAGAATGATTATCTCGTACCCAATCATTAGAGTCATTCTTCCTATTCTTGTTTTACTAATCTTGCCGGTTGAACATGTAGATCGTAGTTTTCTCTTTTATAACGACTGTCAAACGCGTACGCTATACGCGAATAATAAGAATGATTATCTCGTACCCAATCATTAGAGCCATTCTTCCTATTCTTGTTTTACTAATCTTGCCGGTTGAACATGTAGATCGAAGTTTTCTCTTTTATAACGACTGTCAAACGCGTACGCTATACGCGAATAATAAGAATGATTATCTCGTACCCAATCATTAGAGCCATTCTTCCTATTCTTGTTTTACTAATCTTGCCGGTTGAACATGCAGATCGAAGTTTTCTCTTTTATAACGACTGTCAAACGCTTACGCTATACGCGAGTTTGTATTGGGGCTCATTTGACTTTTTATTTGAGCTTGCGCGACTTACAAATTATTTCATAGTCATAGAAATCAATTACCTTTCCTGACAAAGTCATTTAATATCCCCATCCCCTATGAAGCACTGTATAATCTGATTTAACACGGGTTTACGTTTAGACGAGTCTTTTAAAGTTCTAAATAAAAAGATGTGTTTTAAGGCTCTTTTTTATGTTTCACTTTTATTTATTATTGTGATTTGATCCAAACACGTCAGTTACAAATAATATTATAAACACGATCTTCCTCTATATGTTCTTTATAATTATGTAAATGAATTCGAGGTTGTTCTAGGAAATTGTTTTTCCAAGAAAAGCTAAGAGTTTTTTGGGGCGCAATAAGCTCTTCTTATACATCCGGGTGGAGTGTTGTCATAGAAGATGTCATAAATCAAGACACTAATGTTGTCGATCGGGGATCTGATACTGGCTGCAGCCTCTGCTGCTGTCTTTGTACTGAGAACTGGAACCTTGACCTCTTGGAGGCATTATCAAGCGACCATGGTCTTGAATGAGTGTTTGAAAATTTGCAAGTTTCATGTTGTAAAATTTAAGAATCACGAAACAAACCAGAGCCTTTGTTTGCGGTAGGCGTGGTATTTATATTGATGTAGGACTTTATTTGAGCGATGTCGCTCACGTGAAGGTAACATAGAAGTTACGCTTAAAATTGGATAATCAACATACAAGTTGCTTACTAAAAACATACCAAGATATTTTATCAATTTTATAAAAAAATGATTGTCTTTTTTTATTTATTTATTTACTTTTTTTTTTTTTTACAAATTTTTATAACTAAATTTGTATGAATTGCTCGAGAGTTTTGAACCTCAGAGAAATATTTCAGACGACAAATTATCATGTACTGGTATTTGTTTCTATCATATTGCTATTCTTTCAACGAGTCTTGTTTAATTAAATATTTTCCATAGGGCAAAGAGATCGCTCAAAACATAAGCAAGAGCACCTGGTGTTAGAGTGTGAGTGTCGATTGTTTTTGTAGGTGAATGTTCCAAGTCTCGGCCGAGATATCGGACAAGTCACCACTGTGAAGGAGTTGAGCTGGGATTTCTGTCAGTTGGAGCTACAACAAATGGATTTATAGCGATAGGCTACTTATCATTTTGATGAGTGATTTTGTCATTGAACTATTTCATTACAATATTCTCAGCCAGATCACACCGTTAGCTGAATCAAGAATTGAAAATAAGCCCGAGATGTAGCGCAAAACGACCAGGTCATAAAATAAAATTGGGTCGATAAAAAAATTCCCCTAGTTTATTAGAAGTACATGTAATTATATAGCATACATCTAGTCTACTTCATTCTTGAAAACAACAAAACAAAACAAAAAATAGAAGAAAGAAGGGGAAAATTGATGTCGATATTCAAGAAAAACAAGCCTAGCTTTTTTCTTTCTTTAAAGACAACGTGGCCAGTAATGGCAGCATTGATCTAGCCTAAGTCTGGACAGTGATTCATTGCTGGGGATAGTTTGCTTTGCTCCAACATTGAATATTCGATGGAATACAGAGCATCCGTTTCCTTGGAAATGTGAATGATTTTCTAAGGCCTCAGGGAAGCACCCAGGATAGTGAAGTGCCACTTCCGTTTGCCGCTATGACCCTCTATGTGGCCGCCGCGCTGTGCCTCGTTCTGGCTGTGACCGAGAACTCCATGGTCAAGATATCTGCGGCCCCCTACGTGGAGCGCTGTGAGAAGGAGAAAGACTGCTCACTTCGGGTAAAGTAACTTAAACTCAAAGCTGGACTGTCCATAGGAAGTTCAAATCCAGTCTGTCCTTGGTGGATCAGGCTGGAAATGGGTGGCAAGGGGAGGGCTCGACTTGGCTGTCATGGGGTCTCATGTGAGGGAACAGGGACTGGTTTTAACTTTTATCAATTTTAGTCGAGTCCAATTCAAATCTGCAATATTTGAGGTCATATGATAGAGCTCTCGCTTAGCGAATAGAATACCGAGCGAGTATGATCTTTAGCTATTGTTTTATCTAACGTTTAAAATATGATCATTGTTTAAGAATTACATTATTTTCAAGTTTTTCTTACAGACTTTCCTCAGCTAAGGTAAGGGAGAAACAATACGACTTCCCACGGTAGTTAACTTGTACTGAAAGCAGTTCCATCACTTTATATCTTATTAGAGCTTACCAATAACATTTTTTTGCATCAACTAGATCTATAATAAGTATGTGTAATTAAAAATGTACTTTGCCACCATCTCTCTCCTTTCTCTATTCTCTCTCTCTCTCTCTCTCTCTCTCTCTCTCTCTCTCTCTCTCTTTCTCCATTCTCTCTGTCCTTCTCTCTCATTGACACACACTCTCTTTCATTGTCTCTGACTGTTCCGTTTCTCTTAATTAAAAAAAAGTAAAACTCTTTATTTGAAAGTTAACAACAAAAAAGACCCAACCAAGAAACAAGGATGAAAAAGAAAAGAAAAAGAAATGAAATTCTGTGTCAAATTAAAAGAAAAAGCTCTGACACTCAGAGAAGTCGAAGTGAATCCAAAGGCTGATGTTATTTGTAACTTAACTGGGTTGTGCTTTAGTATGTTATTTCATCAAGGCTCTAAGTCCCAAAGCTTTGAAAAATCATAAAATTGAGAGTCAGTGAAAGAAAACTTCAAAACAATCCTATCAACTTACGCAAAACAATCCTAGCAACCTACGCAAAACAATCCTACCAAACTGCACAAAACAATCTTACCAACTGACACAAAACAATCCTACCAACTGACACAAAAACAATCCTTCCAATTGACACAAAAAATCCTACCAACTCACACAAAACAATCCTACCAAATGACACAAAACAATCCTGCCAACTGGTACAAAACAATCCCACCAACTGACACAAAAACAATCCTACCAACTGACACAAAACAATCCTACCAACTGACACAAAACAATCCTACCAACTGACACAAAAACAATCCTACCAACTGACACAAAACAATCCTACCAACTGACACAAAAACAATCCTACCAACTGACACAAAACAATCCTACCAACTGACACAAAAACAATCCTACCAACTGACACAAAAACAATCCTACCAACTGACACAAAACAATCCTTGCAACTGACACAAAACAATCCTACCAACTGACACAAAACAATCCTACCAACTGACACAAAAACAATCCTACCAACTGACACAAAACAATCCTACCAACTGACACAAAAACAATCCTACCAACTGACACAAAACAATCCTACCAACTGACACAAAAACAATCCTACCAACTGACACAAAAACAATCCTACCAACTGACACAAAACAATCCTACCAACTGACACAAAAACAATCCTACCAACTGACACAAAAACAATCCTACCAACTGACACAAAAACAATCCTACCAACTGACTCAAAACAATCCTTGCAACTGACACAAAACAATCCTTGCAACTGACACAAAACAATCCTACCAACTGACACAAAAACAATCCTTCCAATTGACACAAAAAATCCTACCAACTCACACAAAACAATCCTACCAAATGACACAAAACAATCCTGCCAACTGGTACAAAACAATCCTACCAACTGACACAAAAACAATCCTACCAACTGACACAAAACAATCCTACCAACTGACACAAAACAATCCTACCAACTGACACAAAAACAATCCTACCAACTGACACAAAAACAATCCTACCAACTGACACAAAAACAATCCTACCAACTGACACAAAACAATCCTACCAACTGACACAAAAACAATCCTACCAACTGACACAAAAACAATCCTACCAACTGACACAAAACAATCCTTGCAACTGACACAAAACAATCCTACCAACTGACACAAAACAATCCTACCAACTGACACAAAAACAATCCTACCAACTGACACAAAAACAATCCTACCAACTGACACAAAACAATCCTACCAACTGACACAAAAACAATCCTACCAACTGACACAAAAACAATCCTACCAACTGACACAAAACAATCCTACCAACTGACACAAAAACAATCCTACCAACTGACACAAAACAATCCTACCAACTGACACAAAACAATCCTACCAACTGACACAAAACAATCCTACCAACTGACACAAAAACAATCCTACCAACTGACACAAAACAATCCTACCAACTGACACAAAAACAATCCTACCAACTGACACAAAAACAATCCTACCAACTGACACAAAACAATCCTACCAACTGACACAAAACAATCCTTGCAACTGACACAAAACAATCCTACCAACTGACACAAAAGGATCCTACCAACTGACACAAAACAATCCTACCAACTGACGGAAAGCAATACTACGACTGATACAAACCACTTTAAAGGCAGATTTAAAGACAAACCGATACCAGATCTAAGACATTTAAGGAACCCCGAGCCCAATAAATCATCTAGAGTCGCCAGGAAAACAAAATAAAATAAAGTTTCACGCACTTTAAGAACAAGGCTCTAGAAGAAGTGATTTTCGACCAAAAAGAAACCTCTGATGTTGGGACCCATAAATAGCCGGCATAAAAAGGGCATAAAAAATAGCAGCACTAATATCACAGGGATTGATTAAAATGCTTGCGACCTCTTAGGTATAATTATTCGACGTAATCTTCTGCAGATTCTTGAAGACTTTGGGCAGATGAGCTAAGACTAATAAGTTAAGTCGACTGATTCTGTACTTTTTTAATCTTTCTTTTTACCTGCTTTTAAACGCTTATTAGAAAGCTGTGAATTTTCGCATTAAGTGCATAAAAGTGTACTGCCTTGCGGAAATTCTTGCCGCGCAGTTATTTAAACTACATGATAATGAATGTAAAAAAAATATGTAAATAGATTTGAGTTTTACAAGATTAGTTAACAATTCTAATTCAATACCTTTCTAGTAACACTGAAAGCTCTAACCCTGCTCTAGTCAGTCTCTATCTCGAGTTGGTCCTGCTACAAAACGGCTCCTCAGTTCTCCTTTGTTCTATGTCCAGTTTAACAAGAATTAGAGCTAGCGTCAATTTCCATCCCATAAAAACATTATCTATATGCCCTGTTAATTTTAGAACCAACAGTCAAGCAAAAGAAGTCAAATTCTTTTAAATTTGTTTTATGTCGAGCATATGAGTAAAAGGTGAATGAAACTTTAAAAGCCATTTGCTCCAAACTACGTCATGTGGACATAGAACAAATGACAACTGAGACGTCGAAAGATATCCCAGTCGACAAATTCTTCCACAGAAGAATATTAGTTCCAAGGAAAATTGTATGCGCTGAGGATGTATTTATAGGACTAGATTATGTAGATGTTGATAAAAGTTACGTTACCCTAAAAATTTTCTTGCTCAAAGTGAACGTTGACAAGGCAGAGTTTAATAACTTAAACAAGGACGAAACAATAGTAAAAACAACTAACAAGATTGATCTTTGGTTAACGACACACACGATAATTGAAGGGAGAATGGATCTCCCTAATGTTGCATTTGATAAACTAAGAAACAACGGGTTAAGGCAAGGCAAAATAACAAAGAAAAAAAAGGGAAAAAATGAGCATTTGCAAAATCTGTTATTACTTACAATTGTGGCATATGGCCATTGCCACAATCTGAAATGAATAAAATAAATGGGTTTCATCGGAAACAGCTAGGAAACCTCTTAAACACTACTATACGACAGGACTAATGACTTAACCACTTTACTTAAAATGCAAAGAAAAAATGCGGCCCAAAGTTTCGACGAAGCCTTTGGCTCTTATATTGGACACACAGCTACCAAAGCTACGGAATTGTATTTCACCAACCTCGATTTAAAGAAAAAATCAGACGGATTTATTTTACTTCTCTGCCAATAATCAAAAGCTGTGTATGTCCCAAACTTTACCCGGCCTAACATCGAAAACAACAGAGAATTTGAAACCCCAAAGACGGCCTTTTGCCAGAAGTGGACAATAGGTGACTTGAACCAAACAAATTCCCAGGGCGTCCAACTCTGGCGAGATGGATGCGCAAGGGAGGTAAATCATTATGTCAATATTTTCCAACAATCTATGAATCCCAGCCAAGCCAAGTATGGGGTTGTAAAGGTGGAATCCAATCCAAACTCCCCAGATCCCAGCAGGAGACCAAATAATGGACCTTCTTATAGCCACTTGAATCCAGACACTTACTCTATTTTCTTGTTTTGTAAATGTTTTTCACTTCCTGATAACTTAATACTTTCAGGCTAGATCAGTCTCTTAGGTCCTCTTTAAACTTGTTCAAAGTCTGTGTTTGTAAATGTAGCTTTTATCACAGCAAAATTAAGACTTAAACAAAAAAAAAAGAGGAAAAAAACCAACAAACCAAACAACAAGCATAAGAATTCCTGGAAAACAAAACGAAGAAAAAAAATACGCAACCAAAAAAACCCTCCAAAAAAAAAAAAAAAAACAAAAAAAAAAAAAAAAAAAAAAACCACGCACACAAAAAAAAAAACCCAACCAAAAACCAAATACAAATAACGAAAAAATTTCTAGCTCTGCATCTTCTGAGTGGTAAATGCAGTGAAGATAGTGATCGTCTGCTGAGTGTTAACAAATTGGTGAGAACAGCACTGCGAGCAGCTTGTTGAGTTAGGCCCTGACCAATAATCCTAATCCGTGGTAAGCAGATCTAGCACACGACCCAGTGGGAGATCTCTGACACTACCGCGGAGGGTCAGGCCTGTTACACAAACAATAGGAACAGTTTCTTAGAATCTAAACCTATTTATAGATCTTTTTGAAAGTTTATTATCAGATGGGTTTAAATAAATGCGCAGCTATGAAATCGCTAAAAGCAGCGCATCATTATGCACTTTTCGCGGGAATAGCATGTCTCCATATATAAAAATGGATTTTAAAAGATTTTAAAAAATTAATTTGGAAAATATTTAATACATAATCATTCGATTTTCCCTATAATAAATAATGTAACTCGTGCGAAAAAAGGTGTTTTAAACCTGTTTAAAGTCGAAATTTTACAGTTGATATTTTAGCCTTCTACCTGGGCGATAGTTGAAAAAAAAAACAACCAAACATCAGAATTTGAACACATTATACAGTAAATATCCCTAAGTTTTCATAAACATGAATGTAACTTATAACCAAAGCATAAGTGAATTGAATCACCGTACCAATGATTCACAATGTTGGTTACACAATGAACTAATCGATCTGTAGTAAGCTCACCTTGCCCTCTTGTCTTTGCCAATCAAAAGACTTTGTTAGTTGTTCATTTTTTAATTCAATTTGCATTCATTTGACAATCAAACGCCAAAAAATCAGCTTTCATAGTATCTAAGAAATCTGAAATAATTTTAAGTGCTGAAAATAAAGTAGCGTTTTGCGGAGGCAATTAAAAAAAAAAATCTCGAATGGACCCTGAAATTTTTTTAATCATTCATTTATATATAACTATCCAAGTTATGGTTGAATATTATTGCTATTATCATAAAGCGGCCTTACTATTTCCTTTTTTTCCTTTCTTTCCTGCCTTCCTTACTTCTTTCATCTCTAATTTCCCCTTTTGTTCAGGGTGTGCTGCTTAAAACAAAACATGAATCTGAACACACCCATTTCTTAAACTCTCTGTCTCTGATTGTATAACTCTTAGCTCTCAAGAATCTGTAGAAGCTTAGATCTTCCAGGTGCCTATGTGTCTCCCTCCCCTATCAGCCATTCTGCTGAAGTAATCTCCTACCGAACACTGTAAAGATTGTTTCTCCCCTCCAACTCCATTGTCATGATTGTATGCGGAGAAAAATGAGGTACTTTCTACTGATGCCCATTCTCAGCTCTGTGGCTGAAATAAAAATTTGCCCTTGCCTCTTCAGCTCTGTCTCTGTCTCTGTCTCTGTCTCTGTCTCTGCCTCTGTCTCTCTGTCTGTCTGTCTGTCTCTCTCTCTCTCTCTCTCTCTCTCTCTCTCTTTCTGTGTCTCTGTCTCTGTCTCTGTCTCTGCCTCTCTCTGTCTCTCACTGCCTCTCTCTCTCTCTCTCTCTCTCTCTCTCTCTCTCTCTCTTTCTGTGTCTTTGTCTCTGTCTCTGTCTCTCTCTGTCTCTGTCTGTCTGTCTGTCTGTCTCTCTCTCTGTCTCTCTCTTTCTGTGTCTCTGTCTGTCTGTTGTGTCTGTCTGTCTGTCTGTCTCTGTCTCTGTACCCTGTCGGTCGTCTATGTGTGTGTGTGTGTCCCTCTCTCTCTCTGTGTCTCTGTCTGTCTGTTGTCTCTGTCTGTCTCTGTCTCTCTCTTTCTGTGTCCCTCTCTCTCTGTGTGTCTGTCCGTCTGTTGTCTCTGTCTGTCTCTGTCTCTGTGTCTGTACCCTGTCGGTCGTCTATGTGTGTGTGTGTGTGTGTGTCCCTCTCTCTCTCTGTGTCTCTGTCTGTCTGTTGTCTCTGTGTCTCTGTCTGTTGTCTCTGTGTCTCTGTCTGTCTCTGTCTCTGTGTCTCTGTCTGTCTGTTGTCTCTGTCTGTCTCTGTCTCTCTCTTTCTGTGTCCCTCTCTCTCTGTGTGTCTGTCCGTCTGTTGTCTCTGTCTGTCTCTGTCTCTGTGTCTGTACCCTGTCGGTCGTCTATGTGTGTGTGTGTGTCCCTCTCTCTCTCTGTGTCTCTGTCTGTCTGTTGTCTCTGTGTCTCTGTCTGTCTGTTGTCTCTGTGTCTCTGTCTGTTGTCTCTGTGTCTCTGTCTGTCTCTGTCTCTGTACCCTGTCGGTCGTCTATGTGTGTGTGTGTGTCCCTCTCTCTCTCTCTCTCTGTGTCTCTGTCTGTCTGTTGTCTCTGTCTGTCTGTTGTCTCTGTTTCTCTGTCTCTGTGTCTCTGTCTGTCTGTTGTCTCTGTGTCTCTGTCTGTTGTCTCTGTGTCTCTGTCTGTCTCTGTCTCTGTACCCTGTCGGTCGTCTATGTGTGTGTGTGTGTCCCTCTCTCTCTCTCTCTCTGTGTCTCTGTCTGTCTGTTGTCTCTGTCTGTCTGTTGTCTCTGTTTCTCTGTCTCTGTGTCTCTGTCTGTTGTCTCTGTCTGTCTGTTGTCTCTGTTTCTCTGTCTCTGTGTCTCTGTCTGTTGTCTCTGTCTGTCTGTTGTCTCTGTTTCTCTGTCTCTGTGTCTCTGTGTCTGTACCCTGTCGGTCGTCTATGTGTGTGTGTGTCCCTATCTCTCTCTGTGTCTCTGTCTGTCTGTTGTCTCTGTCTGTCAGTTGTCTCTGTGTCTCTGTCTCTGTACACTTTCGGTCGTCTTATGTGTGTGTGTGTGTCCCTCTCTCTCTCTGTGTCTCTGTTGTCTCTGTCTGTCTGTTGTCTCTGTCCCTGTCGGTCGTCTATGTGTGTGTGTGTGTCCCTCTCTCTCTCTGTGTCTGTACCCTGTCGGTCGTCTATGTGTGTGTGTGTGTCCCTCTCTCTCTGTGTCTCTGTCTGTCTGTTGTCTCTGTCTGTCTCTGTCTCTGTATCCTGCCGGTCGTCTATGTGTGTGTGTGTGTCCCTCTCTCTCTGTGTCTCTGCCTGTCTGTTGTCTCTGTCTGTCTTGTCTCTGTACCCTGTCGGTCGTCTTTTTGTGTGTGTGTGTGTGTCCCTCTCTCTCTGTGTCTCTGTCTGTCTGTTGTCTCTGTCTGTCTCTGTCTCTGTACCCTGTCGGTCGTCAATGTGTGTGTGTGTGTCCCTCTCTCTCTGTGTCTCTGTCTGTCTGTTGACTCTGTGTCTCTGTCTGTTGTCTCTTTGTCTCTGTCTGTTGTCTCTGTCTGTCTGTTGTCTCTGTGTCTCTGTCTGTCTCTGTCTCTGTACCCTGTCGATCGTCTATGTGTGTGTGTGTGTCCCTCTCTCTCTGTGTCACTGTCTGTCTATTGTCTCTGTCTGTCTGTTGTCTCTGTCTGTCTCTGTCTCTGTACCCTGTCCGTCGTCTATGTGTGTGTGTGTGTGTGTGTCCCTCTCTGTCTCTGTGTCTCTGTCTGTCTGTTGTCTCTGTCTGTCTCTGTCTCTGTACCCTGTCGGTCGTCTTTTTGTGTGTGTGTGTGTGTGTCCCTCTCTCTCTCTGTTGTCTCTGTCTGTCTGTTGTCTCTGTACCCTGTCGGTCGTCTTTTTGTGTGTGTGTGTGTGTGTCCCTCTCTCTCTCTGTTGTCTCTGTCTGTCTCTGTCTCTGTACCTGTCGGTCGTCTTTTCGTGTGTGTGTGTGTGTCCCACTCTCTCTCTGTTGTCTCTGTCTGTCGTGTGTGTGTGTGTGTCCCACTCTCTCTGTCTGTCTCTGTCTCTGTACCCTGTCGGTCGTCTTTTTGTGTGTGTGTGTGTGTCCCTCTCTCTCTCTGTTGTCTCTGTCTGTCTGTTGTCTCTGTCTGTCTCTGTCTCTGTACCCTGTCAGTGTCTGTGTGTGTGTGTGTGTGCCATCTCTCTCTGTGTGTCTCTGTCTGTCTGCCTTGTCTCTGTCTGTCTCTGTCTCTGTACCCTGTCGGTCGTCTATGTGTGTGTGTGTCCACTCTCTCTCTGTCGTGTCTGTCTGTCTGTTGTCTCTGTCTGTCTTGTCTCTGTGCCTGTCTGTGTGTGTCTTTTTGTATGTGTGTGTGTGTGTGTGTCCCTCTCTCTCTGTGTGTGTGTGTGTCCCTCTCTCTGTGTCTCTGTCTGTCTCTGTCTCTGTATGTGTGTGTGTGTGTGTCCCTCTCTCTCTCTCTGTGTCTCTGTCTGTCTTTGTCTCTGTCTGTCTCTGTCTCTGTCGGTCGTCAATGTGTGTGTGTGTCTCCCTCTCTCTCTGTGTGTCTCTGTCTGTCTGTTGTCTCTGTGTCTCTGTCTGTTGTCTCTTTGTCTCTGTTGTCTCTGTCTGTTGTCTCTGTGTCTCTGTGTCTCTGTCTCTGTACCCTGTCGGTCGTCTATGTGTGTGTGTGTGTGTGTCCCTCTCTCTGTGTGTCTCTCTCTATTTGTCTGTTGTCTCTGTCTGTCACTGTCTCTGTAACCTGTCGGTCGTCTTTGTGTGTGTGTGTGTGTGTGTCCCTCTCTCTCTCTGTTGTCTCTGTCTGTCTGTTGTCTCTGTACCCTGTCGGTCGTCTATGTGTGTGTGTGTCCCTCTCTCTCTCTCTGTGTCTCTGTCTGTCTGTTGTCTCTGTCTGTCTCTGTCTCTGTCCCTGTCGGTCGTCTATGTGTGTGTGTGTGTCCCTCTCTCTCTGTGTCTCTGTGTGTCTGTTGTCTCTGTCTGTCTTGTCTCTGTACCCTGTCGGTCGTCTTTTTGTGTGTGTGTGTGTGTCCCTCTCTCTCTGTGTCTCTGTCTGTCTGTTGTCTCTGTCTGTCTCTGTCTCTATGTCTGTACCCTGTCGGTCGTCTATGTGTGTGTGTGTGTGTCCCTCTCTCTCTGTGTGTCTCTGTCTGTCTGTTGTCTCTGTGTCTCTGTCTGTTGTCTCTTTGTCTCTGTCTGTTGTCTCTGTCTGTCTGTTGTCTCTGTGTCTCTGTCTGTCTCTGTCTCTGTACCCTGTCGGTCGTCTATGTGTGTGTGTGTGTGTGTCCCTCTCTCTCTCTCTGTGTCTCTGTCTGTCTGTTGTCTCTGTCTGTTGTCTCTGTCTGTCTGTTGTCTCTGTTTCTATGTCTCTGTGTCCCTGTGTCTGTACCCTGTCGGTCGTCTATGTGTGTGTGTGTCCCCCTCTCTCTCTCTGTGTCTCTGTCTGTCTGTTGTCTCTGTCTATCAGTTGTCTCTGTGTCTGTCTCTGTACCCTGTCGGTCGTCTATGTGTGTGTGTGTGTCCCTCTCTCTCTGTGTCTCTGTTGTCTCTGTCTGTCTGTCTGTTGTCTCTGTGTCTCTGTCTGTCTCTGTCTCTGTACCCTGTCGATCGTCTATGTGTGTGTGTGTGTCCCTCTCTCTCTGTGCCACTGTCTGTCTATTGTCTCTATCTGTCTGTTGTCTCTGTCTGTCACTGTCTCTGTACCCTGTCGTTCGTCTATGTGTGTGTGTGTGTGTCCCTCTCTCTCTCTGTGTCTCTGTCTGTCTGTTGTCTCTGTCTGTCTCTGTCTCTGTATCCTGCCGGTCGTCTATGTGTGTGTGTGTGTCCCTCTCTCTCTGTGTCTCTGCCTGTCTGTTGTCTCTGTCTGTCTTGTCTCTGTACCCTGTCGGTCGTCTTTTTGTGTGAGTGTGTGTGTCCCTCTCTCTCTGTGTCTCTGTCTGTCTGTTGTCTCTGTCTGTCTCTGTCTCTGTACCCTGTCGGTCGTCAATGTGTGTGTGTGTGTGTCCCTCTCTCTCTGTGTCTCTGTCTGTCTGTTGACTCTGTGTCTCTGTCTGTTGTCTCTTTGTCTCTGTCTGTTGTCTCTGTCTGTCTGTTGTCTCTGTGTCTCTGTCTGTCTCTGTCTCTGTACCCTGTCGATCGTCTATGTGTGTGTGTGTGTCCCTCTCTCTCTGTGTCACTGTCTGTCTATTGTCTCTGTCTGTCTGTTGTCTCTGTCTGTCTCTGTCTCTGTACCCTGTCGGTCGTCTATGTGTGTGTGTGTGTGTGTGTCCCTCTCTCTCTCTGTGTCTCTGTCTGTCTGTTGTCTCTGTCTGTCTCTGTCTCTGTACCCTGTCGGTCGTCTTTTTGTGTGTGTGTGTGTGTGTCCCTCTCTCTCTCTGTTGTCTCTGTCTGTCTGTTGTCTCTGTACCCTGTCGGTCGTCTTTTCGTGTGTGTGTGTGTGTCCCACTCTCTCTCTGTTGTCTCTGTCTGTCTGTTGTCTCTGTCTGTCTCTGTCTCTGTACCCTGTCGGTCGTCTTTTTGTGTGTGTGTGTGTGTGTCCCTCTCTCTCTCTGTTGTCTCTGTCTGTCTGTTGTCTCTGTACCCTGTCGGTCGTCTATGTGTGTGTGTGTGTGTGTCCATCTCTCTCTCTGTTGTCTCTGTCTGTCTGTTGTCTCTGTACCCTGTCGGTCGTCTTTTTGTGTGTGTGTGTGTCCCACTCTCTCTCTGTTGTCTCTGTCTGTCTGTTGTCTCTGTCTGTCTCTGTCTCTGTACCCTGTCGGTCGTCTATGTGTGTGTGTGTGTGCCCCCCTCTCTCTCTGTGTGTCTCTGTCTGTCTGTTGTCTCTGTCTGTCTCTGTCTCTGTCCCTGTCGGTCGTCTATGTGTGTGTGTGTCCCTCTCTCTCTGTGTCGCTGTCTGTCTGTTGTCTCTGTCTGTCTTGTCTCTGTACCCTGTCGGTCGTCTTTTTGTATGTGTGTGTGTGTGTGTGTCCCTCTCTCTCTCTCTGTGTCTCTGTCTGTCTTTTGTCTCTGTCTGTCTCTGTCTCTGTACCCTGTCGGTCGTCAATGTGTGTGTGTGTCTCCCTCTCTCTCTGTGTGTCTCTGTCTGTCTGTTGTCTCTGTGTCTCTGTCTGTTGTCTCTTTGTCTCTGTCTGTTGTCTCTGTCTGTCTGTTGTCTCTGTGTCTCTGTGTCTCTGTCTCTGTACCCTGTCGGTCGTCTATGTGTGTGTGTGTGTGTGTCCCTCTCTCTGTGTGTCTCTCTCTATTTGTCTGTTGTCTCTGTCTGTCACTGTCTCTGTAACCTGTCGGTCGTCTTTGTGTGTGTGTGTGTGTGTGTCCCTCTCTCTCTCTGTTGTCTCTGTCTGTCTGTTGTCTCTGTACCCTGTCGGTCGTCTTTTTGTGTGTGTGTGTGTGTGTCCCTCTCTCTCTCTGTTGTTTCTGTCTGTCTGTTGTCTCTGTCTGTCTCTGTCTCTGTACCCTGTCGGTCGTCTATGTGTGTGTGTGTCCCTCTCTCTCTCTCTGTGTCTCTGTCTGTCTGTTGTCTCTGTCTGTCTCTGTCTCTGTCCCTGTCGGTCGTCTATGTGTGTGTGTGTGTCCCTCTCTCTCTGTGTCTCTGTGTGTCTGTTGTCTCTGTCTGTCTTGTCTCTGTACCCTGTCGGTCGTCTTTTTGTGTGTGTGTGTGTGTCCCTCTCTCTCTGTGTCTCTGTCTGTCTGTTGTCTCTGTCTGTCTCTGTCTCTATGTCTGTACCCTGTCGGTCGTCTATGTGTGTGTGTGTGTCCCTCTCTCTCTGTGTGTCTCTGTCTGTCTGTTGTCTCTGTGTCTCTGTCTGTTGTCTCTTTGTCTCTGTCTGTTGTCTCTGTCTGTCTGTTGTCTCTGTGTCTCTGTCTGTCTCTGTCTCTGTACCCTGTCGGTCGTCTATGTGTGTGTGTGTGTGTCCCTCTCTCTCTCTCTCTCTGTGTCTCTGTCTGTCTGTTGTCTCTGTGTCTCTGTCTGTTGTCTCTGTCTGTCTGTTGTCTCTGTTTCTATGTCTCTGTGTCCCTGTGTCTGTACCCTGTCGGTCGTCTATGTGTGTGTGTGTCCCCCTCTCTCTCTGTGTCTCTGTCTGTCTGTTGTCTCTGTCTATCAGTTGTCTCTGTGTCTGTCTCTGTACCCTGTCGGTCGTCTATGTGTGTGTGTGTGTCCCTCTCTCTCTGTGTCTCTGTTGTCTCTGTCTGTCTGTTGTCTCTGTGTCTCTGTCTGTCTCTGTCTCTGTACCCTGTCGGTCGTCTATGTGTGTGTGTGTGTCCCTCTCTCTCTCTTTCTCTGTCTGTCTGTTGTCTCTGTCCCTGTCGGTCGTCTATGTGTGTGTGTGTGTGTGTCCCTCTCTCTCTGTGTCTCTCTCTGTCTGTTGTCTCTGTGTCTCTGTCTGTCTCTGTCTCTGTACCCTGTCGGTCGTCTATGTGTGTGTGTGTGTCCCTCTCTCTCTGTGTCTCTCTCTGTCTGTTGTCTCTGTACCCTGTCGGTCGTCTATGTGTGTGTGTGTCCCTCTCTCTCTGTGTCTCTCTCTGTCTGTTGTCTCTGTACCCTGTCGGTCGTCTATGTGTGTGTGTGTGTCCCTCTCTCTCTCTGTGTCTCTGTCTGTCCGTTGTCTCTGTCTGTCTGTCTGTTTGTCTGTTGTCTCTGTGTCTCTGTCTGTCTGTTGTCTCTGTCCCTGTCGGTCGTCTATGTGTGTGTGTGTGTCCCTCTCTCTCTGTGTCTCTGTCTGTCTGTTGTCTCTGTCTGTCTCTGTCTCTGTACCCTGTCGGTCGTCTATGTGTGTGTGTGTGTGTGTCCCTCTCTCTCTCTGTGTCTCTGTCTGTCTGTTGTCTCTGTCTGTCTCTGTCTCTGTACCCTGTCGGTCGTCTATGTGTGTGTGTGTGTGTCCCTCTCTCTCTCTGTGTCTCTGTCTGTCTGTTTTCTCTGTACCCTGTCGGTCGTCTATGTGTGTGTGTGTGTGTCCCTATCTCTCTGTGTCTCTGTCTGTCTGTTGTCTCTGTCTGTCTCTGTCTCTGTACCCTGTCGGTCGTCTATGTGTGTGTGTGTGTGTCCCTCTCTCTCTGTGTCTCTGTCTGTCTGTTGTCTCTGTGTCTCTGTGTCTCTGTCTCTGTACCCTGTCGGTCGTCTATGTGTGTGTGTGTGTGTCTCTCTCTCTCTCTGTGTCTCTGTCTGTCTGTTGTCTCTGTCTGTCTGTTGTCTCTGTCTCTGTACCCTGTCGGTCGTCTATGTGTGTGTGTGTGTGTGTGTGTGTGTCCCTCTCTCTCTGTGTCTCTGACTTTGACTGCCTGTCTGTCTGTCTGTCTGTTTGTCTCTGTGTCTCTGTCTCTGTACCCTGTCGGTCGTCTATGTGTGTGTGTGCGTGTCCCTCTCTCTCTGTGTCTCTGACTGCCTGTCTGTCTGTCTGTTTGTCTCTGTCCCTGTCGATTTGTGTGTGTGTCCCTCTCTCTCTGACTCTGCCTGTCTGTCTGTCTGTTTGTCTGTCTCTCTGTCTCTGTCTCTGTACCCTGTCAGTCTGTGTGAGTATGTGTGTCCTCCCCCCCTCTCTCTTTCTCTCTATGTATTTTCTCAGTAATCGAGTGCACTGCGCATGTCCCGGGAATGGCTGTGATTATGAGAGAAACTTGTATCCATATTTGGATTCATTTTGCATGGCTCTAAGACTAATGGCATCCATCTTGTTTCACCACCCTGAAACACTGTATTCAATACCGGGTATTGAAGTGATAAATAAATTATTTTCATTTGTTTCTAATTACAGGCAGACAACGTCTACCTGAACTGCACCGTTGGTCACTATGCATGTGAGTATGAAGCATTAATCTGATCAAATTCATAATAAGCTCACGTAAATAAGTAAAGGAAAAGAATAAATGAAAAAAAATAAAAGCAAAACAAAATAACAACATTAGCAATAGCAACAACAACAATAACAACAACAACAACAAAAGCACAAAATTATAAGGAAAATGATACAAAGCACAATCTCGGAAACATCAAAGTATACCCAAATTTGAATTGCACATAATTATGTAGACTTAGTTTTACAAAAATCTCGACTTCAGTCTAGCGGAATGGGGTCGGTGTTTTTTTTTCTTCACCCGAATGGAATCGAAAACACTTCCACTTTCATCGCACGGGGTATCTTTTTGTATCAAGGAAACAGTTGAAAATTAAAACCAAAACCAAAACCGTGAAACACTTATCTTTTTCCGCTCACTCTATTCACGATGTTGTAGGTGTACGTTATCTTTTAAATGATGGTTGTGTCATGGTCTAAGTTATCGATCAAAAGAGAATGGTGATGATACTCAGAAAGGGGGCGCGCAGGGTACCGTAATGTGAAAACTTTTCTTGCCGTCTAATCTGTTATCAACGAGAAGAGAAAAGTGTGTGGTACGATATCCTCTGCATACATCTCAAGAAAACTGCCTGGAATATTTAGTTAAGAGTCGGACGCTTTGTATGTATCTTATTTTATTGAGAACAAACTCAATAATCAGAGCTCGGCAGGATTTAAACAAAGTTAACACTCTTTCCAATTTGTGTAAATATTAATTTTTCTAACTTGATGAGGTTTCCTAGGATGGATTGTCTGTAGTGATTTAAAAAGAATCGAGTGGTGAGGTTTAAACTGTTGGAGTTCAAGGTCCAGGGATTTACAGAAAACTTCTGGGACACAAAGATCTGAATGTTTTAACATACCAGCTTTTATTCTAAATTCATGCATTGGTGATTACAGAAGCGCAGAGTCGAGAAATGCTGAAATGCGCAGTTCAGAAGTCGTATGTGAAGCGCGCATGCCATCCTGTGTTATTAGGAATACGATGCACACCGAAAGCTATCTACAGGGCTTTCCTAACCATTCTTTGACCTTGTGGTTTGGTTGATGTCGTCGATAATTTATTTTCCCTCGACTGCTTGATGAGAAGAAGTAAAGATCTAAAGTTGGGGATGCCGGAAAGAAAAAAAAGCTTTTATAAAAATAACACCCTTTCTCTCCTTTGCCTGTAGCAACTTTCGCGTTGTTAGGATTCCATGTAATTTTTTTTAATCATTAAGTTATCACTTATTAATCCTTTATGTGTGTGGAAGCAACGACAACTTACTGTGCAATTGAAATATCGCATAAACATTTGCTCTGTCGCACGTTGCCAGCCCTAAATGAGCGCGGGGTATTGGAAAGTCGTGTGGAAAGTGCATGAGAGGATCAATATTGGTTTTGGCTTATTAGATCAAATCCGATTCCTAGATCTAATATTTTTTTTCACAAAGAGGTCACGACAAACAATAAGAAACTAAAGTTACTGATCGTTAATTCTTATGATCTGCATAACGAAATTAGGTTGAATGTTACAACATGCTGCTATAGCGGCTTGCCAATGCCAATTTTTTCCAGAATCCCATTAGTGATCTCCCGCTAGAAGCGGCCGCTCGTTGAATGTGTTTCCTTTGAAATCAAATGGCGTCGGCTCCCAACCTTGAAGAAAAGAATACCCAGCACTTGGAATTTTATTTCACGCATAGTTTCTGCTACATGGCCTGATGGAAAAACACAATGAGCTCGGAAGCCGCGATTAGGCTCTTCTGATGTTCTGGACCCCTGTGGCCGTTATAGCCTTGAAATCTGCAGTGCCCAACTTTTCCTTTTGTTAGTTTAACATTGCGCACATTTAGTGTTCAGTGCCTATCAAGATATAACTTAATGGGGTTCGTTGTTAAGATTAATGCTTTCATATGAATCTGTATAGACAAAAAGGTAATAGAGAGAAGGAGGGAGAGAGAGAGAGAGTGAGAGAGAGAGAGAGAGAGAGAGAGAGAGAGAGAGAGAGAGAGAGAGAGAGAGAGAGAGAGAGAGAGAGAGAGAGAGAGAGAGAGAGAGAGAGAGAGAGAGAGAGAGAGAGAGAGAGAGAGAGAGGCAGGAGAGAGATAAAGAATAAAATACAGACAAACAAATGCACAGAACGGATAAAAGGACAGAGATGCGCAATGCAAAGACAGAAAAAAAAGACCACCCCCGTTTTTCTTCGTTTTTACAGCTTGTCAAGGAGTGAAGGAACGTTTGCGGGAAACTGAAAGGTACTCACGTGACATGAGCCTGTTGCCATACCTCTCTGGCATACAAATCTACGATAGACCCTTCTCAAACAGAACTATAGAATCGCTGGCATTTCAGTTCCATGTGCCTGTGACAGGTCAGTTGTTGTCAGAGTAATTGCTAAGATGTATTGAAACCCTCTTTTTATCCCACTGTTTTGAACATATTACAACACTTTCATAATTATAATCTATTATAATTTTGATCCCACTGTTTTGAACATATTACAAACTTTCACAATTATAATCTGTTATAATTTTGATCCCACTGTTTTGAACATATTTCAATACTTTCATAATTACAATCTGTTATAATTTTGATCCCACTGTTTTGAACATATTTCAATACTTTCACAATTATAATCTATTATTCGAAGATACTAAATTTTGATTTCAGTAGAGTCAGAAAATCGGAAAGAAAAAGTTGAACACAAATATAAAGAAAGGTTACTAAGAAATAAAAGGAGGAAGAAAATATTGAGAGGGAAAATGAAAAAAAGAAAAAAAAATTAAGACCAAAAAAAAAAAAAAATGAAGACAGCCATGTCGTCATACAAAAACTGTTTTGCCAGCTTGGGATTTTGACTGTTTTCTTGGCAGATATCGGAGATTCTGGAACGTCTGGTGTTTTAGTGGAATTCTCCGAGCACGAATCATCCGATCAAAACCACTGGTACAGCCACCGCATGGATCCGATTTGTCGCTACTTCAACTTCCTGAACTCTTCGATATCGAAACAGGAAGTCGCAGCCAGCAAGGTAAGTCAACAAATCGACACTGAAGATTAGGAGATCTAGGCCAGTAGCAATGGATGCGTAGGAACTTAACGATGAATCGCAACCCATGCAAAAAAGCATTGGCTCAAGATCCTCGGAAGGTGATCTTTCGTTTATAAATGTAGCCCCTACAGTGAAAGCAAATAGCTTGTCGATGAGACAGTCAGAGTTTTTTGCGAGGTGGATAGCTTGAGCTCTGTCCAGCTACAAGGGAAATTTGCACGCTGAATGTAAAAAGAGTATCGGTGCTTTGTTATCGATTAGTTGCAGTGTTTTGTGTTTTCTTAAATCTAATATCTGAGAATCAGCCCTATTTCGGGTCAGAATAAGTTCCTCTGAGACTGTGTCACTCGCAGTTCTATATAAAGAACTAACCAGCCCTATTTCGGGTCAGAATTAGTTCCTCTGAGACTGTGTCACTCGCAGTTCTATATAAAGAACTAACCAGCCCTATTTCGGGTCAGAATAAGTTCCTCTGAGACTGTGTCACTCGCAGTTCTATATAAAGAACTAACCAGCCCTATTTCGGGTCAGAATTAGTTCCTCTGAGACTGTATCACTCGCAGTTCTATATAAAGAACTAACCAGCCCTATTGCGGGTCAGAATTAGTTCCTCTGAGACTGTGTCACTCGCAGTGTTCTATAAAGAACTAACCAGCCCTATTTCGGGTCAGAATTAGTTCCTCTGAGACTGTGTCACTCGCAGTTCTATATAAAGAACTAACCAGCCCTATTTCGGGTCAGAATTAGTTCCTCTGAGACTGTGTCACTCGCAGTTCTATATAAAGAACTAACCAGCCCTATTTCGGGTCAGAATTAGTTTCGCTAGCTCTGAGACTGTATCACTCGCAGTGCTCTATAAAGAACTAAGTAACAGATAGAAGAGAATAAAGACACCGAAAACCGAGAACGATGTTTTTTAACGAATTCTGTTGCCCTAGCGGCTCGTGTTTCAATCATTTATTTTATTCTCTGTTTAGTTTGTTTTATTTTCTCTCTTTTTTTTTCTTGCTTTTAATCGCAAGACACGAGTTATCGATATTCATAAACCAATTCTCTTTGTGATTGCAATGCGACAAACAATAATTACCAGAAATGCGTGAAATCTGGACTCTCTGCCCCCTTTTGGTGATCTTAGCCTACAGGAAAGTTATTGACTGAAAAAAGCTCATTACTTGATGGAACGATAGCAATAAACTTAAAACAGCCGACGATGTGACAAACTATAAATTGCATTCATTTTCTACAATATTCATGACATGCTATGCTGAGTTTTTTTCTTCACGAGAAGAAACCCACAGGATTTTGTTGCGTGTGTGGCTCTATGGTAGCCCACTTACACTTGAATAAAGGGATTGCCTCCGCCGCAAGTTCGCATCTCATTGTGCGCGAAACTGAGATCTGGGGGTAGACTTAGATGGCGTTAAACTGTCAGTTCATAGAGCATTGGATTAGTAACAAATAGGCTGTACGTCCGGCCACTGGTCGAATCCCGTCCAACACGCAGAATTCTCGACTTTGAAAGCTACAGTCTCAGGTTATGATTCTCCGTGAAACTTAAGAGATATTACATTAACCAAAGATCGAATAGCCTAATGAGGCCGTCGAAGAATAAAAGGCTTCATCGAGATATTTTTGGTGGCGCTAGAAGAGCAGTATTGAGACGAAGAGAATGTATGAGCTAAGAAAAGAAGAAAGAAAAGTAAGATCAACAAACTGCCATGCTTTGAATAATCATAATACTTACAATTATAGAAAGAGTAAAATTCAAATACCTTTATTATAGATTGAACGGGAAAATGTTTCTGTAGATATTGTTTGGCTTATTAAACATATAAACCTAAACCTTAATGTATGAGTCTGTGGATTGATTTGGATATATTATTTCAAGAAACCCGTCATAACTATCCATGAACATAATGTAAACAATAGAAAGGTAAATGTACTCCAAGAACACGATGTAAACAATAGAAAGTTAAATGTATTCTAAGAATATGATGCAAATGATAGAAAGTTAAATGTACTCCAAGAACACGATGTAAACAATAGAAAGTTAAATGTATTCTAAGAACATGATGCAAATGATAGAAATTTAAATTTACTCTAAGAACAGGATGCGAATGATAGAAAGTTAAATGTACTCTATGAACATGATGTAGAGGATAAAAAGTTAAATGTACTCTAAGAACACGATGTAAACGATAGAAAATAAATGTGCTCTAAGAAACGGATATAAAAGATAGAAAATTAAATGTGCTCTAAGAACACTATGTAAATGATAGAAAGTTAAATGTACTCTAGGAACAGGATGCTAAAGATAGAAAGTTAAGTGTACTCTAAGGTGCCAGTTGAGACTTCTCGGTAAGTAGATTTAGCTTTTTAAGGGTCACCTGAAGGCGCAGGTGGTGAGGAATGCCGACAAGACAGTAAGGTCCAGTGGAGAAAAAATTCTGCATCACTTGAGTCTCGCAGCTAATTGGTCACGTCAATAGTGAGCTGTCTGCCATAGGTAATCGAGAGCGACCTTGACTTCTGACGTAGCTGCAATCTGAGCGATCAGCAGCACTCGAGTTAACACCAGGCTTTTACCTTCAGTGGCGGGAGATGTAGATTGAGGGGTTCAAGACCAACAGGATGTTCTGATGACATTCTTTCCGGGATAATAACTTCTCAAGCTAGATGAAGGAAGGCATTGGTAAAATCTACAGATATTCATGTACAGCCGTTTGCTCAGCTTTTCCCGAGTTTTGGGGATTAGCAGATTAAAAGGAAAATGGGTGTGGTAGGTGAGACAGAAAAAGAAAAAGGTAAATAGAGACAGGTGAGAGAGAAGAGATTGAAGAGAGCGACACATAAAGACGGAGGAGAGAAAAAAGAGAAGAGAGAGAGAAGAGAAAAGAGAGAGGAGATAGAAGAGAGAGACACACAGAGACGGCAGAGAGAAAAGAGAGAAGAGGGAGAAGAGAAAGGTACATAAAGACGGGGGAGAGAGAAGAGATAAAAGAGAGAGGAGATTGAAGAGAGCGACACATATAGACGGAGGAGAGAAAAAAGAGAGGAGAGAGAAGAGAGACACACAGAGACAGGGGAGAGAGAAGAGAAAAGAGAGAGGAGAGATGAGAGAGAGAAGAGAGAGGTACATAGAGACGCGGAAGAGAGAAGAGAAAAGAGAGAAGAGGGAGAAGAGAAAGAAGAAAGAGAAGAGAGAGACACACAGAGACAGGGGAGACAGAAGAGAGAGGAAAAAGAAGAGAGAGAGAGACACACACACAGACGGGAGAGACAGGGAGAGAGGGGGAGAGAGAGAAAAAGAGAGAGAAGAGAGAGACACATAGAGACCGATGAGAGAAAAGAGAGAAGAGAGACACACAGAAACGGGAGAAAGGGAAGAGAGACACACACAGAGACGGGGTAGAGAGAAAAGAGAAAGGGAGATAAGAGAGAGACAGACAGAGTAGGGGGAGAGAAAGGGAGAGGGAGAGAGGGGAGAGAGAGAAAGAGAGAGCCACATAGAGGCGGTGGAGAAAGAAGAGAGAAGAGAGAGAAGAGAGAGACACACAGAGATGGGGGAGAGAGAAGAGAGAGACACAGAGACGGTGGAGAGAGAAGAGAGAGAAGAGAGAGACACAGAGACGGTGGAGAGAGAGGGGGAGCGAAAGAAGAGATAGAAGTGAGAGAAGAGAGGACCACACAGAGACGGGGGAGAGAGAAGAGAGAGAAGAGAGAGACACACACTGAGATGGAGAAAGAGAGAGGTGGGGGGAGAGAGAGAGAGAGAGAGAGAGAGAGAGAGAGAGAGAGAGAGAGAGAGAGAGAGAGAGAGAGAGAGAGAGAGAGAGAGAGAGAGAGAGAGAGAGAGAGAGAGAGAGAGAGAGAGAGAGAGAGAGAGAGTGAGAGGGGGGGGGGGGAGATGAGTAGGGGGATTTTGGGGAAGGAGTTTCATTGGTGAAATAAATTGAAAAAAATTTCCTGCACACATAAAAGGGCGACGATATGACAAAAATGTTCAATATTCACGACGCATTCTCACATACTTTATGATCTACATAGGGAGACGCTTGAAATGTTTGCAACGATTCAAAAGATAAAAACAAAAACTCGAGAACGCAGAACGGTTTTGAAGATTTCTTCGTCGTGTTTTCACGGTACCGAGGTGACCTCAGAGATAATTTGCTACAGAGTCAAGTCTGGCCGCTCCCACATCTTTGCGCTGTGTTGTCTTCAAAGCTCTCTAAATTCTGGCAGACGAAATACCTGAACCCAGAACATGGAGAAAAATTGCGAAGAGCGGGGGTTGGGAGCATTTGTACGCTTTTTAGAAATATAATATCGACACTTTTTAAATTGGATTTTATAGCATCACTTCATGAGATAACATGTTTTTTCTTCTTTTACACCTGTGGTAGAGTAAGAGCCCGATAATATCTTTTTAGAGCAAGTGGTGAACACCTGAGATTTTTTTACATGCATCACTGCATCATGTTCAAATAAAACTTCGGTATGTTTCAGGATGCTGGAAAAATCTTTCAAAACCACTGACACACGGAATGCAAGTGTGCAATCTTTTTGCTCTATTAATGAAGCGATTCACGGCCATTTTAAATAGGCTCAAAACATTCTTCTTGCGCTGTCATCTGCGAGTTAAGTTGTACACAAGTTTGTGTTCGCCTTCTCTTTTCACTTGAGTTTACATAAAAATAGTTATAGAAGCATCATAGCTGACGTGCAATTTTTGCTTGTTACGAAGAACAAAAAGAAAGAAGACAAAAGAACAAAAAATAGTATACGATAAGAAAAAAAATAATATAATTGATAAGCCAAACCAGGTTTGTTGGACAGAGAAACAAAGTTCAAGTATCCAAGTGGTAGTTTAATTTATGGGATATGATTTTTATTTTGATATTCCACATTTGTAACAAAATACACAATCACCCGAAACATGTTACTCGATGTCAGAGACAGCTATGGTGATGATTTCTTACCTCGATACACAAAACATGTGACTCGATGTCAGAGACAGCTATGGTGATGATTTCTTACCTCGATACACAAAACATGTGACTCGATGTCAGAGACAGGTCTGGTGATGATTTCTTACCTCGATACACGAGTTCAATCTGACTGTATGACCAACTGCAATACGAAAGAGAGAAGAATTAATTTGCACTAAAGCCCGAAGCCCTGCCAAAAGACTTTCCGAAATTCGGTAGAAATAATTTAGAAACTTTCTACTTGGCAAATGTAAGCATTCGGTAACCTTCAAAACTAAACAGTGCACAACGGCAAGTGTGACCGGCGTGACCGGCGTGACTGGGCGTGAAAACTGCCGTGACTGCTGATAGGTTTCGTCACCTTCCATGGCAAGACAGCAGTGACAGTGCTGGCCGGTGATGACAGATGTAGAGACCTCAAACACCTCAGTCAGTAAATCCATTAGGATATTGTCCACGGGATGATGAAGGTCCACAAAAACCGGATCACACGACAGCCTAGCGGCTGTGCGGCTTGTCTTTGCGGTGCTCACATGAGTCGAGGTAGAAATAGGTGGGGGTGAGAAACTCGATATATAAAACGTTTAACCGAGGTAAAAACAATTTCACCAGTTACAGCAGGAAATTTAGTGGATAACACCCCACAAAGAAAATCAATTCACAGACGTAGTTCCCAACTCTTACTGCCTGTTCTCCTCACTGAGAGAGAGAGAGAGAGAGAGAGAGAGAGAGAGAGAGAGAGAGAGAGAGAGAGAGAGAGAGAGAGAGAGAGAGAGAGAGAGAGAGAGAGAGAGAGAGAGAGAGGTGAAGAACCTAATCTATGATTAACCGACGGTTGACCCCTGATCCGACGGGGAATCCCCGGTGGTTGACAAAGCCTGTGGGCAACACTTGTGATAATTACATATCTGTGACCACTGGGAATAGAGATCAGTGCTCACAGCTTCATCTGCCCAGAACTGCAAGCTCTTCATCTGTTCATTTCGATAGCGTAATGGAATCTCTAAGGAAGTAAACAATGTGAAATTTACAATTATTTCTTCTTTGTTATTTTTTTTAATTTTCCATTTGTTTGGCTCCGCCATCTGATCAAAATAATTTCAGATTGGTTCTCATTTGAAATGAAACGAAGTCCTTTGTAGAACTGTTTAAAGCATCAGCGTCTTGGTGACGAGAAGTTTGCTCTTTGACCCTGAGTCATCGGTAGTTAGTAAAGAAGATCGATTTAGAATCTCTTAAGGTTACTTTCTTCTTTGTTATGATGTATTTTATTTTCGTTGAAGGTCAAACGAAAAGCATCAAAACCTTTATCACAGAATAATTCCCAGTCTCTTCAAAGTAGGAACTAGGATACATCATACAAAAAAAAAAGCAAACAAAAAGATTTTTGTTTATTATACACAATATGAACCACACAAAACCCCTTGAATCCAAAACTAATGGGATTGCAGGACCAGAACGGAATCCTAGGTTTCACAACCTAACGCTGTTTTAATCTGAAACGTATTTTTATTTCGATTTTTTAGATGAGTGATTATCTAAGCAAGATAATGGTAACACTATTTTTTATTCCTGTTGATTGAAAAGTGTCAGTTCATCTCGCCAAAATGTTGCCGAGCACCAGGTGTTACTAGGGTAAATTAGTTTGACAACTTGACCTAATGCACTCAGCATGTGGCACTTTTGTTCAAATTCGATTCTTTTGAGCTTACAATCTAGACAATATAGGTCAACTGTTTGTCATTGTCTGCGATAATATAGGCCTACTGTTTATTGTATTAGATTATATAGGCCTACTGTTTATTGTATTAGATTATACAGGCCTACTGTTTATTGTATTAGATTATATAGGCCTACTGTTTATTGTATTAGATTATATAGGCCTACTGTTTATTGTATTAGATTATATAGGCCTACTGTTTATTGTATGAGATAATATATAGGCCTACTGTTTATTGTATGAGATAATATATAGGCCTACTGTTTATTGTATGAGATAATATATAGGCCTACTGTTTATTGTATGAGATTATATAGGCCTACTGTTTATTGTATGAGATAATATATAGGCCTACTATTTGCTATTGTATGCGATAGTATAGGCGATAGTATAGGCCTACTGTTTGTTGCTATATGCGATAGTATAGGCCCACTGTTTGTTGTTATATGCGATAGTATAGGCCTAATGTTTGTTGTTATATGCGATAGTATAGGCCTACTGTTTGTCGTTATATGCGATAGTATACGCCTACTGTTTGTTGTTATATGCGATAGTATAGGCCCATTGTTTGTTGTTATATGCGACAGTATAGGCCATTGTTTGTCGTTATATGCGATAGTATAGGCGATAGTATACGCCTACTGTTTGTTGTTATATGCGATAGTATAGGCCCACTGTTTGTTGTTATATGCGATAGTATAGGCCCATTGTTTGTCGTTATATGCGATAGTATAGGCCTACTGTTTGTCGTTATATGCGATAGTATACGCCTACTGTTTGTTGTTATATGCGATAGTATACGTAGGCCTACTGTTTGTCATTATATATGCGATAGTATACGCCTACTGTTTGTTGTTATATGCGATAGTATAGGCCCACTGTTTGTTGTTATATGCGATAGTATAGGCCCATTGTTTGTCGTTATATGCGATAGTATAGGCCCATTGTTTGTCGTTGTATGCGATAGTATAGGCCCACTGTTTGTTGTTATTATGCGATAGTTTAGGCCCACTGTTTGTTGTTATATGCGACAGTATAGGCCCACTGTTTGTTGTTATTATGCGATAGTATAGGCCCACTGTTTGTCGTTATATGCGATAGTATACGCCTACTGTTTGTTGTTATATGCGATAGTATAGGTCCATTGTTTGTTGTTATATGCGACAGTATAGGCCATTGTTTGTCGTTATATGCGATAGTATAGGCGATAGTATACGCCTACTGTTTGTTGTTATATGCGATAGTATAGGCCCACTGTTTGTTGTTATATGCGATAGTATAGGCCCATTGTTTGTTGTTATATGCGATAGTATACGCCTACTGTTTGTTGTTATATGCGATAGTATAGGCCCATTGTTTGTTGTTATATGCGATAGTATAGGCCCATTGTTTGTCGTTGTATGCGATAGTATAGGCCCGCTGTTTGTTGTTATTATGCGATAGTTTAGGCCCACTGTTTGTTGTTATATGCGACAGTATAGGCCCACTGTTTGTTGTTATTATGCGATAGTATAGGCCCACTGTTTGTTATAGTGTGCGTTTCTTTTGCTCCTCGCGAAATCCATAATCAATATGAGAAGCTGAATGAATAAAACAGGCTATGTCGCAAAAAAGAAAACAAAAAACAAAGACAAAAAAAAAAAAAACAACAAAAAAAAAAAAAAAAAAAACCAATCTCCTTTTGTTGTTGTTTTATTTTAAGACTGAACTGTTAGATATCTTTGAAATTCGTTGCATTCTGTGTAACTGAAATGGGTCACCATTTTTCTTTGGCTTAAAAGATAATTATAGTATGCCAATTGATTACCAACAGATTAGTATACGGATTCTTTTAATACGTAGTGTTCATAATGTGACAATGCCCTTGTTTTCTTTGAGACATTCATATTTACCCTCCTCATACTTGCAAACTTGATGTTAGAGTGTGCCATCTGTATTATATCTGTGTGATAAAACACAAGTTCATCACATCATGGAATGCGAAAAAATTTGGGCACACCATTTAAGGAATGTGTCAAGAGCATGATGGGCTGAACCAAAATCAGATAAATTTTCATAGAAAAAAAATTGCAATCATCCGAAAAGAAAAAAATGAAAAATGATTAAACAAATAAAAAAGTGAGAATGTTTGGCTAACACTTGGTATACGTAGGCCTATAAATACTTCTGTGTTGTTCTGACGGAGCTAATTTCATGTTTGACATGTTGATTTTTGCTTGACACTATTAATATGGTAAAAAATGAAGGGGAAACATTTACCGAAAAACGGTGATTTGATTACAGTCTTGTCTTAATTACATCACACCTATTTTTCCCGTTTTGATATCATTGATTGATTGCTTTATGTATGTAAAATCGAAAGCGTGTAGAGTTTCCTTAATTTTTTTATGTATTTAGCGTTTTTCTATCAAAACATAAGTTTGCTAGTAGTATAATATGTGTCATTATTATTGTTATTTAATTGTTTTTATTGATGTTGTGGTTGTTATTGTTGTTGTTGTTGTTGCTGTTTTTATTATCATTATTAATATTATTATATGAATATGATTATTATTTTTTATTCTTATTGCAACTATTATTATTATTATTATTATTATTATTATTATTATTATTATTATTATTATTATTATTATTATTATTATTATTGTTGTTGTTATTATTATTATTATTATTATTATTATTATTATTATTATTATTATTATTATTATTATTATTATTATTATTATTATTATTATTATTATTATCATTATTATTATCATTATTATTGTGAATACATTTATCATCACCAGCATCATCCTACCTATCATCCTTATAATGTTTAGCTGTCATTGCTGTTTTCATTCTTATCAACTTGGCAGATGAAGATCAGCTACAATTGTATCGGTTTAGACATCATCGCCGGAACGTTTGAGTTAAAGCTGCAGACTATCGGACTGCCCTCGTCACTTCCGTTGGTGTACGTCATTTCCTGGACGGATAACATTGGTTCGTTAAAAAAAAATGCTCGATCCAAAATAAATAATTTTGGAATCGCGCTTTGCAATAACTATTTTAGTATTAATTTTTTTTTTTAAAACAGTCAGCCAACCCATGGGCTTCTATTTTTTTTTTTTATTTCTAGGACGCTTTTTTTTTTAAATCTCGTTCTCAAACCCCTTCCATTTTCGTTAAAAAATGTTTTAGATCATCCTCATAGGCTCGATTGTTCTTGTTTTAAATTTTTTCTTTAAGGAAAAAGAGTTACAAGTTTTTTTGTTTTTTTTTAATAATTCTTTTTACATACCAGTATTCTTATGACTTTAATCAAACAACGCACAAAAATTATCTTGCGGCCGAGAAAAATTTATTGTTCACTTTTAACTGCATAGGCCTACATTGGTGACACCTATTTTAAGTAATAAATTTGTTTTTCAGAACATTACATGTGTGTGTGTATGTCTTTATATACATTGTTTTTATGTCTAAGTTATTATTTTCCGGATTTTCACCTTTTTATCCAACCTAAGTACACCAATTTTTTTAAAGGATTTAAATTCTATGTGAACCTAAGTTTTCTAGGCTTTGTTGTTCTTAAATGAAATTCCTTTCCAGATTAAATCTTTGAGTAAGTTGTTCAATCTATGCGCTGTAGACGTAGTCTTCCTCGTCGAAGGGCTCAATGGTACTTGGTGGCGGTGAGGTGTGCAGATTGTAAGCTAAATTACCATCAGAGCACTATATGGTCTTTATAGAAATCTGTTTGTCCTGGGGGTGGAGCAGATTCCCTCAACGCTCGACTCTACGAGAAGACTATCAGAGAGATATCGGGGTCGTTGAAAAGAATATTTCGTTGAATCAGAGTCCATCGGTTCAATGAGTATTTAGACCAAGCCTCAGAATTGTAAAAAAAAAGATCATAGAATTGTTCAGGCTTCGCTTTAAGACTAAGCTTAAAATCACACATAACTGCAGGTGATCAAATGTTACATATCTTCCGTAAAACTATACTCACTACATTCAAAGCAATCGGCAATTCCAAGCCGTTATATTTGTTTGTCAGTTGAACAAATCTAATCGTTTGTGGTACTGTCATCTCTTGGCCCTAGGATTATCCTCAGATCATCTCCACCCAGAAGTGCCGGTAGGGGGCTCTGTGTGGTCTCATCAACTGATCGCTGTGGCTCTACTGGCGCCACCTGGTACAAACCTGGCCTCGATACACGTCATCTTCCAGCCAGCTCGGAAACAAGTCGAGTTTTATGACGTCACTCTTATCACTGAACCCACGCAGAAGATTGCTCAAAGCAAATTGCTCCAGGTAAGGAACCCCTGTAGAAACGGGTTTTCTATACCTGCTGTTTAGTCATAAAAGATTTCGAAGATTAAAATCTCTTACACTTGTGTACGTTTCTTCATCTTTTGGGAACAAAAGGTAAACTTACAGATCCTTGGTACAGCTCTAAGTAGAAATGGCACCTATAGACAGCTGGTTCGCAGTGTGATACTTTTTTGGTTTTACGCATGATTAGATATCACTGAGAACGAATTATGATTGTATAGCCTATATATTGTTAGTGAATTTCAAAGTTACTGTTATTATTAATACATAAACTTCTGCTTGTATTTAACCTTCATCTCAGTAGAGCTACAGAAACAACAACTGCAACAGCGAGAGCAGAAAAAAATACTTCTACTACTACTACTACTACTACTACTACTACTACTACTACTACTACTACTACTACTACTACTACTACTACTACTACTACTACTACTACTACTACTACTACTACTACTACTACTACTACTACTACTACTACTACTACTACTACTACTACTACTACTACTACTACTACTACTACTACTACTACTACTACAACTACTACTGCTACTACTACTACTACTACTACTACAACTACTACTACTACTACTACTATTACTACTACTATTACTACTACTACTAATACACCTACTACTACTACTACTACTACTACTACTACTACTACTACTACTACTACTACTACTACTACTACTACTACTACTACTACTACTACTACTACTACTACTACTACTACTACTACTACTACTACTACTACTACTACTTACTACTATAATACCATTAATACTTGTGATACTTCTATTAATGCTGCTGCCAACATTAAATTTTCTTATTCAACCAATACTTCTTTTTCGTATATTTGGCCTGTTAATGTTCAATATGTTTTTACAGGCACATTAAGTATTATAAAATTATGCTTTAAGTACGCTTTGTTATGAATACTAATTGTTTTTGTGAACAGAGTCTAGAAAAAATAATCTTCCATGATGTGCCGCCGGGCAGCTACAAGGTGAAGGTCAAAGCTTTTGGTGCCAGGTGTGTGAGCGTTCCCTCTCAGTGCCCTCCCTTGATCTCCTCCACTGTCATCGTAGATCATCAAGGTCAGGTTGAATATTCAAACATACATTGAACTTAATAGAAAACAAATAATAAAAAAACAACAACAACAACAACAACCAACTACCTATTTATATGTTAAATTTTTCATCTCCTTTTTTTAAAAACTTTGATTTGGTAGTTTTAGATAATAATTTGAGTCAATAAGGTTTTTAAATTCAGCAAAGAGAAGACACTAGATTAAGCTAGTTTCACACATGATTCTTGAAAGAAAAAAAACAGCAACAACCGAACAGTTCAATTGATGAAAAGGACTTTCATCGCAATTTGGTTGACCCAGTTTAGTTATCTCTATAAGAGAGATACTTGTGAGGGTGGCGTAAATACCTAACAACATGATGCTATCCCTCTTCCAGCTGAAGACCATACCCAGCCTACCCCAGACAGCGAGCAACCCAAATATGACACACAAACCAGACACCCACTTAGGAGCGGCTTCTCCACAGCGCAGACTGACCACGAGTCAAGCGGATCAAGTGGATCAAGCAGAAACACCCAGAACCTGTCAACTATTTTGGGAGTTGTTGTGGCTCTTATCTTTGTAACGGCTCTGTTTGTCTCAATATGTGTCTTTGCCGCTCACAGGAGAAAAGACAGACTTTGTTGTGCAGCTGGCACGACGGAGGCTGAGATGGGTGAGCGGGGTAGCGGTTACTGGCTTGCGTCACAGCTCAAGCCTTTGATTAAAATACTTCAAGAAGGACTTCTATTATTCATGTCTATATATCTATATCTCTCTGTCTGTCTGTCTGCCTATATACACTATATATCTTTATCTGTCTGTCTGATTTCTATCTATATATCTATTTTTCTGTCTGTCCATATACCTATCTTTCTATAATCCTGTCTGTCTGTCTATCTATCTGTCTATCTGTCCAGTTTTATCTATCTATCTGTCTGTCTATCTATCTATCTATCCATCTACCTCAAATATAAACATTTATTTATGAGGAAACTGTAAACACTATAAAATTACATATATGACGTAACCCCCACCAAAACATATCATTTTGCTCAATTATCAGATCGATACGTTTTTTTGTTTTTACATTTAAAAAAGAATAACACAATGGGAAAGGACATAACACTTCCAAGTTTGAATTTATTTAACATCTTGATCATTAACATAATTATACAGCTTTATTTCTAAGCGCATTTTTATTCTTAAACTATGCACATCAAAACAGGTATGAAGAGGAAAAAAACTGAACAGCTTTAGAGCTTTACATATTTAGTTTTAAAAATGGTTAAAAAATATTTATTTTGACACATCCGCTTTTCCCCATCTAGCCTTGTTTGTATTTCTTGCTCTTTTTTTAAATCTCTAAGTCATTTTCTAAGCCGTTTCCCACTGAATCCTTTAAACTTTGAGTACTAATGTCTACATTTTCCCTTACAAAATATGTCTAGCAACCTTTTGTTTAATCACGTGAGTATCAGAGAAGACTTTGAAAGTGTTAGATTTTCGCGCAGTGTGAGATTTACACCAAATATCGCTTTGAAATTGGCGTAGACTGCTACAAAAGATACAAGGAAACGCGAGGAAAAAAAAAATAAAAACAAGCGTCTTTCATAGAGACAAAACTAACTGATTCTTGGAAGCAATTTTGCTTGAATCACTTTTTAAACTTACTAACTCGTAAATGTGCAGGAAGCAATGAGAGAAAAGATCCAGATAGAACAATACAATTTGTCACTTTTCAAGTCAACAATATCTAAGGTTAAAAGTCGAAGCTCAACTCCATCAATTCATGGACTCACTGATGTCTCTTTTCCTTGTTTCTTTTCCCAAGTGACCATCGATGTGATCAGCCTGGCAGACAGAAGTTTGGAGCAACAGATCTCTCGGTACTTCACGCAGTTTCTTACAGAAATACTCGGCGCAACTGTGACTTTGAGGTTACCGTACATATCACACAGTGACCCGGAAGCTGAAGTTTGCGTCACCCCAGCAGGAAGTGACGAGCCTCTGCTCCAGGCACCAATGTGGACAACCCACAGCAAAAGAGGCGAGAGCTCTGACTACTCGGCCACGCTATCCATCATTTTAGACTTTTTCTACGGAAGCCAGGAGAAGGAGAGCTTTGGGCCATGGAACTCAGCGTCTGTCGATGAAAGTGCTGTGTCTGCTTACCCTACCAAAAACTGGCCTAGGCTTTGCTCTGAAATACGAAAAGCTATTTCCAGTTTTGGTCATGAGAGAGTTTTGTGTGTGACTTTCGCGCACCAAGTGGCACCGAATACTGCTCTTTCCGTGAAATCTTCCCGATTTGACCACGATGATGCGATGAGTAGTTGGACGGACGCCACCAACCATCAAACCATCTTTTCGGACATTTCCGTATCCGTTGTGCCAAGATCCAAGAATGATAGCTCGTCCCTTGTGAATTACCTTGAACCTGACGACTGCCAGACGTGTAGTTATGGGGTACCTACTTTTTTCCTCCCAGCCGACAGGCATAAACTTTACTCAAAACTGGTTCAAGGGGAAAACTTGGGTGATTCGGACCCAGTCCTGTTGGATTCGGAGCACTGCAAGAGCTTAGCCAACGCTCTAGAGGTGTACACGAGAGCCAGGGAGAAACGGTCATACACAGAGGCTCGTCTAGGCTCTCCGACCCGCTGTAGCTCACTGGAAACTCTCTCTGTCCGGCTCTTCCTCGCAACAAATAACGAGTCACAAGATTCGAAGTGACTGACGCTCAGTTCCTCGCAGCAAATAACGAGTCACACGATTCGCAGTGACTGACGGTCAGTTCCTCGCAACAAATAACGAGCCACACGATTCGCAGTGACTGACGCTCAGTTCCTCGCAGCAAATAACGAGTCACAGGATCCACAGTAACTGTACCCACATTGCCACTGCCTTTAGAGAATGGATTGTGAGGCACTGTCTTCATCATTGATGGAAAGGTGCAGTGCTGAGTGATCATGGTGTATGAACATTTTTATATCCTTTTCAAACGCAATAGCCTCTGGTGTATTAAAAGACTACGATGTCTGAGAAATTTTGGTCCAAACAGGCGATACTTTCTTGAAAAGATGACCTCTAAATTCAATTGCTTTTCAAAATCCATTGCATTTTAATTCTACTGAAACTTTGATAAAACTGGATCTAACTAACATTTTGCAACCGTTCATGTACAATGTGGGCCAATAGCTCGCCACAGGGTAGCTACATGAAGCCTAAGCCACAATGTAGCCACATGAAGCCCAAATAAGCTTCGATTTTAAATGAAGTCATTACATATCAAGCTTTAAAATTCGGTCTGGGCAAATAACTATAGGAAGCTTTAACATAGGAACTGTATCTAAAAAAAGCGTTTACTTTTCTTTACTTATTCCAAATTGAATGAAAATTCATAAACTAAACCGATGGCTTTTATCAAATAAAAAAAATTGAAGTCATGGGTTTGTCATTGGCTCTCTGACAAAATCTTAATCAAAATGTAATTTAATATTCTTAAGAAAATCGAAGTAAATGCTTGTCGCCTTGTTGTGAATAATATTCAATGCTGGAAGAGGCAAGTTAAATACTTGTTTATTCATTGGGTGTTTGATACAACTGACATGTTTCGAAGATGGCTAAAGAATTTGGTGAATTCATTATTTTGATCATTAGAAATTTCGTGAGTTTTTTTTTTGTATTTGATTGACATAAAATGCTTTATTAAGAGAGAGAAGAACTGTGTGAAACCATAATGGATTATAGTGGCTTTGTGTGAGGCTACCTACGCGTGTACAAAGACAGAATATTTGGGAGAAATATCATAGAATACTGGGAGCGCATGCTACTCTAGTAGATTTTTGTGAGACCCATACTTGTCTTGAAAGAAGTTACAATGACTGAAGATGATAATGTATGAGGGCACCTAATTTTTTTTCTTACGGCATGCCAATACTTTCCGTGCTTTTGATGTATATGTTTTCATCTATATTGGTGTTTTCATCTATATTGGTGTTTTCATCTATATTGGTGTTTTCATCTATATTGGTGTTTTCATCTATATTGGTGTTTTCATCTATATTGGTGTTTTCATCTATATTGGTGTTTTCATCTATATTGGTGTTTTCATCTATATTGTAAATTTGTAACCTAGCAACATCTTCAATATCAAATATATGCTGATATGCTGTCTTCATTTGAGAATAAAAAAAAAAAAAAGAGAAGAAGCAAACAAGCGCACAAATATTTTTGTACAATCTTTCCTCTTACTATTCAAATACCATTAAAATGATAGTTTATCCTGCCTTTTCCGTTACCGGGAGTTTTATTCTAATCTCGCTGAGTTGAACACACTTTTTTGGTCTTGTATTTTTATGATTATCAATGCGATGTCATGAAATTCATCTCCGTAGAAAACTTCTCGGGAAATTAAGAGGGCCGTTAACTTCTCACAAAACCAAACTTAGAGCCTCAGATGCTGTAGGGAAGAAAGTTCATCGTGTGAAACGCTGGGGTTGTTTATCACCAATCTGAACCGCTCGCCGGTAACGGGTTAGTATGGAGTCTCATTCTGAAACCTCTACCCTGGCGGGCAGAACGTTTTTCGACATTAGGAAGAGACCTGAGATCATCATGTTGTGATCAGTTTAGTAAATATTATATCATTATAATTGTTATTTTTACTGTTGTTGTTGCTGTTGTTGTTGTTGTTGTTGTTGTTGTTGTTGTTGAAGTGGTTCTTCTTCTTCTTCTTCTTCTTCTTCTTCTTCTTCTTCTTCTTCTTCTTCTTCTTCTTCTTCTTCTTCTTCTTCTTCTTCTTCTTCTTCTCCTTCTTCTTCCTATTACTGTTACTGTTGTTGCTATTATTAATTTCATTATCATGATCATTATCATCATCATCATCATCATTATTATTATTATTATTATTATTATTATTATTATTATTATTATTATTATTATTATTATTATTATTATTATTATTATTATTATTATTATTATTATTATTATTGTTCTTGTTGTTGTTTTTACTATAATTATTATTTTACAATCGACACCAGAGCATCGCCTGCATAAGTGAATGAAACCTGAGGAGCCAAAAACATGTAAGCGTTATTAGCAGCAAAGTATGTTTTTCTAAAACTTTTGACTGTCCATCCTGTAGTTTTCAAATAATTTAACGTCCCCTAAAAACACTCTCAGAGCCTTATACGAAGAGTTTGCCCCTCCCCCAGCCCACCTTAATTCCCTTTCACGTTTTTGGTCGTCATAGTATACGGAGAGTTTGCTCCCCCTTACATCACTTTCACGTTTCTGGATGTCATCTTATTCGGAGCTCCCCCTTACATCACTTTCACATTTCTGGACGTCATCTTATTCGGAGCTCCCCCTTACATCACTTTCACGTTTCTGGAAGCCATCTTATTCGGAGCTCCCCCTTACATCACTTTCACATTTCTGGACGTCATCTTATTCGGAGCTCCCCCTTACATCACTTTCACGTTTCTGGACGCCATCTTATTCGGAGCTCCCCCTTACATCACTTTCACGTTTCTGGACGTCATCTTATTCGGAGCTCCCCCTTACATCACTTTCACATTTCTGGACGACATCTTATTCGGAGCTCCTTGCACATCACTTTCACATTTCTGGAAGTCATCTTATTCGGAGCTCCCCCTTACATCACTTTCACATTTCTGGACGTCATCTTATTCGGAGCTCCCCCTTACATCACTTTCACATTTCTGGACGTCATCTTATTCGGAGCTCCCCCTTACATCACTTTCACATTTCTGGACGTCATCTTATTCGGAGCTCCCCCTTACATCACTTTCACATTTCTGGACGTCATCTTATTCGAGCTCCTTACATGACTTTCACATTTCTGGACGTCATCTTATTCGGAGCTCCCCCTTACATCACTTTCACATTTCTGGACGTCATCTTATTCGGAGCTCCCCCTTACATCACTTTCACATTTCTGGACGTCATCTTATTCGGAGCTCCCCCTTACATCACTTTCACATTTCTGGACGTCATCTTATTCGGAGCTCCCCCTTACATCACTTTCACATTTCTGGACGTCATCTTATTCGGAGCTCCCCCTTACATCACTTTCACATTTCTGGACGTCATCTTATTCAGCTCCTTACATCACTTTCACATTCTGGACGTCATCTTATTCGGAGCTCCCCCTTACATCACTTTCACATTTCTGGACGTCATCTTATTCGGAGCTCCCCCTTACATCACTTTCACATTTCTGGACGTCATCAAAGACTAATGTCGCTTGTGTAGTAGAACTCTTATTTTTCCATTGCTCTTTTGTTGATAGTTATAAAAAACGGTGTGACATGATCGATAGCACGTGCGTTATCCGTTTGTATTCCAGATTATCTGTAGAGGATTGAGCATGTGCTGGTTTTTTTTTATTGCTTTTTTTTCAATCAAGCTAAGACTTTAGCTAAAATAACTTCAGCAATGCCTTGATATTAAGCGGTAATACATATTGTGTATCATTATAATATTTGAAAGCTTATGGTTACTTTGGACATACGATAATCTGTGGAAATGTTTAACTTTTCCCCCGAAATGTACATAAAAAGTTCATTTTTTTTTCATTGATCACCTCTTTAAAATGTTTTGTTTCAATTTTCTATATAACTGAAACATAGAGTTCCACACTTATTCCAATAATTAATATGATACGGTTGACTCAACTTGATTCTGAAGGTGAATGTTTTATCATAAATTCTCCTATTCCTTATTGACCTGTGTGATGTCCAAATGAATGAAGACGGTTGACACCTACAGTCTGTTCTTTGAGGATAACTTTCTTTGCTTCAATTCTCCCAGTTGTTTCAATCTTTTTTTTTGTTTGGTTTATAAATCTGAGCGTCTAAAGATGAAACTCATTATTAATGAGCTCTTTAGGCTTGTGCGGGTGAATTATTTTGAAATATTGACCAATCAACACTGCTATCGCTGCTATGGATACAGATCAATGCCTTTCTTTAAAGATAACTACTATGTCGCAATAAACATGCGATCAATTGCATTGTACTACCACCTTTCTTTAAGATGTTATTGAAAGTACGCCGTGTATGGGAAGAAGACAAATCTCTCTCTCTCTCTCTCTCTCTCTCTCTCTCTCTCTCTCTCGCTCTCTGTCTATCTGTCTCTATATATATATATATATATATATATATATATATATATATATATATATTGTTATTCTTATTGTTGTTATTATTATTATTATTATCATTATTATTATTATTATTATTATTATTATTATTATTATTATTATTATTATTATTATTATTATTATTATTATTAAAAATTTTAAGCCCATAGCTCTAGAATAACCATGCCGATAAATGGAGAGTTAACCAAACTAATACTGTATGTGCGGAGTACAGCCCCTTGGGTTAGCCTGGTTTATTGATCAGATTTTGATGAAACCATTACTTTAGACACACGCGCCTCGGCTGCACATCTTCCCTGGCGCGCAGCTCAGACCCTCTGGGGATTCCACCAGACTCATGTAGGTTGTGGTACCAATCGTCTTGTCTAGGCAATGCAGATAACTGCAGATCTGAGCCTCGTAGCCGGGAACCACAGACTTCCCAGTGTTCCTGCGGCAAGTCTCTTCTGCTCCCACTACCTGACCAAATCTATTTCCGGAGAGAGGCGGGGCGGTCGTCATTTTGAGACAGCCTCTGTATCTGATGTAAGTCTTGATCTGCTCCGCGGAGCAACTGGAAAATGACCATCTGCCGAGAGAGACGCAACATAGCAGCGAAATCAAGCACAGACCTAAAATCATTTTAAAAGGCGCTGAAGTACACATCATCCCTGTTCCAGTGTTTCAAGCAGGAGAAAATCAGCACTGCTACTTTTCAATATCTGCATGAGATCTGGCAGAGAGCCGTATAGCCTATCGCCAGTATTTCATGATCAGCCTTTCAAAAAAGGGAACCCGCAGCGTGTCATAAATCTCACCCAACTAACCTAAGCATTGAGCATAGAAAAAAAAAACATCATTGATCCATCCTTCCAAAAAATAATTAAACTCAAAAGAACACTAAGAAAAAAGACTCATGAATTACTAAAGCATTTATACCATTCAGAATATTTATACTATTCTCCCAATTACGACATGCACTCCTGAAAAGAAAAGTAAAGATAATGAGAGAAAAAAGAACAGATGAAAGAGAAAGAGAGCTTAAAAGAAGACTTGAGGTCAAGGAAGATCCACAGCTGCGCTGAAAGAAACACAGAGCATCGAAGTTGAGGCCTTAGGCGGAGCGGATAGAGAGATATTTGCCTTAGATCTCGACTGATTGCTTTGTTTTAGCCAAGACACTGCAACGAAGACTTACCTACAAGGACTTTCAATTTTCTTTCCTACGTCATAAAAAATGGGCAAAGCTCGAGCAGATAAGATAAAGCAATATAAACGAAAATTTGTCGTGTCTTGTAAACATGGCGTAGGGGTGAACTTTAGGTTGCAGGTCCATGTGGTTACCACAGACTGGACGCTTTATTATCTGCACACCGTTTGTCTGATTTTTATCCCACTTGAAGACCGCCCTTTAAGTTATATTAAGTTAGTATCATATCATTTCCTCATTAAGAAAATTGAACAAACGGCCGAAAACGATCTCAACTTTTCGTTCCAAAGGCCACTTATATTTTACGAATTATAATTCGATTTTCTTGTGTTTATAGGACGAAATAAGCTCAGAGTACAATACTAGTGGCATCAACTTATTTTTGCCTTTCATAGAAATGCAAGTCACACAAGAACATGATATCCTGAGATAAAACCGAAAAATTGCTCTCAAATTAAGGTCCTATATGAGGATAAAGATTTCTTTCTTCCGAGGGTTTTCAATTGGATCGATTTTTATTATTAACAGATATATTTTGAAGCGGCGCAGAAGAGTTAACCCACTTGTTTTCCGACTGGCTCAGATGGCTGGAGGACGACATGACGTAACCATCACTAGATTTGCAGGCGGAGGCTTTGCCCTCCCCATCATTGTCCACACTCAAACTCTGGGCAATTAACGTGGCCAGGGTGTGCACAGTGCCGTAGTCGTATTTGGCCTTGAGGACACTCACACTGCTGCTGGAGCAGGTCGCGTCCATCATCGTGTAGCCAGAGATTTCATAACCAGAGGACATGAGGTCGGCGTTGACTAGTACCACGGCCTGGGAGAGGAGAAAAACCTCTATGATAAATTAGGTCAGATACTTCCGTGTCATCAGGCGACAAGGACATACTGCGGCCAGCCGTTATGCCGACAAATGCTATAACAAAGCTGAAGCAAAAATACGCGCACTTTATAGACAGGCTAGTCATAGAATTTTTGCGTCTATATTTCTTTTCCTGCACCCTTTTATATAACATGGTCCAAAGACTTAAAATGTAGATCTTGAAATGAAAAGTATCGTCACAGACTATTTACTGGAATAAAAACCAAAATGCAAAACTTTTGAGGAAACGATCCGATTATCATATAGTTAGTCCAAGGCAAACAAAAATAGTTTTATTGGTGTGAAGCAATACTGGTGAAGGCACCGACGGAACGTTTTCTAATTTATATTGATGGAGCAAGATTAATCCTGTTACCAAGTAAATTAATAATATTAAGCTCACGTGATCAAAGTCTAACTTTTGTTTCTCGATCCAACTTATGGATTTGTTCATGGCTGTCGCAGCGTCCACTTGTGGCAAGCTGGTCACGATATTTGCGTCTGGGACCAGAAACTGCTTGACCCTGACCTCCAAGTTAACCTCGTTGTCTGCCAAACTCTTGAAGATCTCGTTTACCTCCAAAAACGTGCTGTGGAAAGAGAGGGGGGGGGGAATTATTAATGAGTTTTAATTCAACTCATATCTTGTGAAACATTAAAATTTGTTACTCGTTGAGTTCATCATTTCAAAATTTTATTAGCATTGCATGATAAAACAGCTGTAGTACACGCATGACGTGAAGCACTGCATGATAAAACAGTGGCAGTACAGGCAGAACGTGTAACACTGCATGATGAAACAGTGGTAGTACAGGCAGGGCTTGTAACACTGCATGATGAAACAGTTGTAGTACAGGCAGGACGTGTAACATTGCATGATGAAACAGTTGTAGTACAGGCAGGGCGTGTAACACTGCATGATGAAACAGTTGTAGTACAGGCAGGGCGTGTAACACTGCATGATGAAATAGTGGTAGTACAGGCAGGGCGTGTAACACTGCATGATGAAACAGTTGTAGTACAGACAGGACGTGTAACACTGCATGATGAAACAGTTGTAGTACAGGCAGGACGTGTAACACTGCATGATGAAACAGTGGCAGTACAGGCAGGGCGTGTAACACTGCATGATGAAACAGTGGCAGTACAGGCAGGGCGGGTAACACTGCATGATGAAACAGTTGTAGTACAGGCAGGACGTGTAACACTGCATGATGAAACAGTGGCAGTACAGGCAGGGCGTGTAACACTGCATAATGAAACAGTGGCAGTACAGGCAGGGCGTGTAACACTGCATGATGAAACAGTTGTAGTACAGACAGGACGTGTAACACTGCATGATGAAACAGTTGTAGTACAGGCAGGACGTGTAACACTGCATGATGAAACAGTGGCAGTACAGGCAGGGCGTGTAACACTGCATGATGAAACAGTGGCAGTACAGGCAGGGCGGGTAACACTGCATGATGAAACAGTTGTAGTACAGGCAGGACGTGTAACACTGCATGATGAAACAGTGGCAGTACAGGCAGGGCGTGTAACACTGCATAATGAAACAGTGGCAGTACAGGCAGGGCGTGTAACACTGCATGATGAAACAGTGGCAGTACAGGCAGGGCGTGTAACACTGCATGATGAAACAGTTGTAATATAGGCTTTGCGTGTAACACTGCATGATAAAACAGTTGCAGTACAGGCAGGGCGTGTAACACTACATGATAAAACAATTGCAGTACACGTATGGCGTGTAACACTGCATGATGAAACAGTTGTAGTACAGGCAGGGCGGGTAACACTGCATGATAAAACAGTTGCAGGACAGGCAGGGCGTGTAACACTGCATGATAAAACAGTTGCAGTACAGGCAAGGCATGTAACACTACATGATAAAACAATTGCAGTACATGTATGGCGTGTGACACTGCATGATAAAACAGTTGCAGTACAACCAGTGCGTGTTGTACTGCATAATAAAAAATCCAAATGAAATCGACATGGAGTATACTTTCTGAGTTGATCAAGTGTAATAGCATTGACATAAACAGTACCGTTTTGATCTTCACCCGTATTGTATAATACTTGGGACCATTATCTTTCTTGAAGAATAGCTAAGATACTCCAAGTTTACTCAAAAGCTTATAAAGAATGCCATTTCACAAAGAGTTGTGATAACTAGTTGGACGTCATGAACTTTACTGTAAGTGGTTAATGGCGTATGAAGCGAATAACGTCTGCAAGAATGCATATTGGTGTGAAATTTAAGGAAAGAAAGAAAAAAAAAAAAAAACAGCGTAAAAAGTCACATAAAAATATCATTAATTTTCCAACAAACTCTTAATTTTGTTTAGATCTTCGAAATACTTTTAATTCTGGAAATGAAATCTCCGAATTCCAGCACAGTGACAAAACCCTTTTGAAATCGCACTTCCTATATGAGTCCTAAATTTTAAAATTGACTCTTAATCGCAAGCAAATATACAGCATTAAAGTAACAAAGTAAGTTTCTAATACGAAATTAATTTCTGTTTTTTTTTTTTCCGCACATCTCGGTGGACAAACAAGCCGTGTATAGGGCTGAGGCTAGCTAGATCTAGAGCTTGATCCATTAACAAGAATTGATGAATGCTTGTTTATTTTCATCAAACTGATCCTAGATTATTTAATGTTTAACTAAACTATTAGTCAGAATCTATAATATCGTGTTGTTACAGTTTAGTTATCAAATGAGAGATCTACTAACTTTAAAGCTCTCTTGTGTGTATGCGCTAGTCTCCTGCGCCAGGTAATCAAAATATCCCCAGAAGCAATAGGTGGGTATTCTCCCGAGTTCTTGATCCATTCTTCAGTTTTTATTTTGTAGGGATCTATATATCAATGCTTGAAATTTTATCGTCGTAACGTTTTTGTGGCTATGGGATCCACAATTAGCACTTGAGCCTCAGTCGCAATGCTTGAAAAAAATTCGGCGTTCTGATCAAATATGGCGACGGATTGGTTGCTACGGGCTTGGCCGGGAGAGCATCTACTTATTTAAAAAAAAGATCCATGGCTCAAATTAATTACACTCGTTTATTCTAATAAAACCAGTTGAGATTCTCGCCAACTTGGGGAACTATACAGTGGTCCAGGAGATGAACCAGTTCTCAGCGCTCTTAGAGAAGGATTTCAGACGGTAAAATTCTTTAAATATTTAAGCCAATCACATAAAAACACACAAACCTACAACCTTAGTTGATATTGTTTTTTTTTTTGTTTGTTTTTTGAAATCATGAGATAAAAAAGGTGATAAGAAATCTCGACGGGCCTGGAAAAATTTGCCCCCTTATAACATTACTTGGCTATTTCAAACTGTCTGATAGTTTTGAGACTAACGTTTGAAAAACTTAAAATAACGAACAGATCTAGTTCCAAATTCCTGAAGTTTTATACTAATACAAGGCACATAAGACATTGTATGGCCTGGCTTGTCTATGTGGTCTGACCGCATGCAGCAGTTGGAGAACCAGGTGAAGCTGCCAAAGATTTCCACCTGTCCCCGACTAATTTACAGTCCTTCACACCACTTGACTCAATCACATTGTTGATTAAATCGTTAAATCACCTTACTGGTAAAATCACTAAATCAGCTCACTGGTTAAATCATTAAATTACCTTACTGGTTAAATCATTAAATGACCTTACTGGTTAAATCATTAAATGACCTTACTGGTTAAATCATTAATTGGCCTTATTGTTAAATCAGTAAATCATTTTACTGGTGGAATTCCTTTCACTATCTTACTGTAGAGTTTTCCTTGTGGCAATGTTGCCATTTTATTGATGTTCATATATTTCAGCCGGTTTTTCCACATTACATAACTGGACATAGAGTGAGTACATTGTCGTTAGAGAGAAAAGTAAATGTTTAATTTTCAGAAGCAGAAATCACAAAATTGATCAAGTGCCCTCGCTGGTTGTCTTACTGAAATATCAAACTTCACATTAGAGAATTAAATGCGAACGAACCAGAACTAAATCCTCTGATTTGAGCAACTCGAGGTAATAATCTGAATTTATTTTATAACTATCTCCCTTGGAAAGAAACACCAAAAAACCTGTTATGAAATAGTTTTAATAGCTTGAATTAAGTTACGCTCATGACATTCAGAAAAACGAAAAACAAAATCTTGAAGGATTGAATAAAAGTCAGTATAGCCCTCACCTATATATATATATAAAAATAAAAAACAAAACAAAAAAACCCCATAAGTTCTTGGCCAACAGATAAATATGACATTTGCCCAAATTGTATGTACCACACTAAGGAAAAATCTCGCTCTCTTTATAGACTAATACATAAGGTGGCTGAGCTCTGTGAAAGACCAACCCCAACAAATCCATCCGTTTCTTGATGAAGATTTTAAAACTATCCAATCAAAACTTGTCAATTAGTCTCACTACAGCTGTAAAAAAAGAGACCAAATTGCCCTTTTCTTGAGGCAACTTGAACATTACAAAAAAAAAACGTAGTTGCATTTTTTCTTCACTATTAAGTAAAAGTATCGAATTTCGGAGATAAAAAGCAAAAACAAAATAAGTTCTATCGTGTTAACAGCCAGAGAGACTCAAAAAAGACTTTCTGGCTGTGATGTGTTTTAAATCAATTCTTTAACATTGCATTGAGGCTGAAAGTTGTAGAGATAAATTTGAAAAGATAAAGACTTAGAGGGAAAGCTCAGCGACCTACATTAGCACTCTTATAAGGTGGAACAATAAAGCTACACAGACAGTGGATAGTTTTAAATGGATTTCAGAAACTATTTTTAAGTCCGCTCTACTAAGTGATGTTTTCAAATAGCCTAGCGAGGGTTGTTACCTGGTCAGCTCCTCCTGGAATTGGCTGTCACTCCCGGCCAGAGCCATCCACCGCTCCCTAGCCGGTTTGTCCACGACGACCAACAGTTCCAAAACATCAGGTTGAGCCGCAACAGGGGCTTCCAAGAAAATGGCGAAGATGGCCAAGCTGGCAACTGCCGGTATACTGAGCTTCGACATCGAGTCAAATAATTCCGCTTTAAAAAAACAACTTAAAAATCAAAAGATAGAAAGGCTTTTATGCGGCAAAAATGCAAGATCTAGAGAGAACTTTTCCTCGCGCAACTCTTTTATCTATATCACTGATCTAGTAAAAGCACGAATGCCTTTCATAACGGGGTATCGTTTTATATCATAATTCACCATCTGCTCTGTGTAAAGGTTGCTTTGGTTGATTTAGCCAGACATGCATATTTATATTACATGCATTTAGTGTTTGCTACCAAATATCATGTGTATGGTCTGTGTTTAAAAACGGTATAAATCATAACCCTCAATGATATTAGAAGCATGGTACTGCAACACGACATAAGGTGAGAAAATAGACATAAAGAGGCCGGAATCTTTACCCGCTTATCGATTTGTATTAAAGAGTCTGTAAACGAGGAGGGATCATTAATATTACCATAAACCAACAGCTTTATTTAATCGCGTTTGCTTAAGAATGCCCGTCAAAACATGGCTGCTCGAAATAATAATAGCCACACAGATTACCGCACTTAAGTATTTGTCGACAGGAGGCACACAAACAGCTAGATGAAGACGATACTGTATGAATTTCCCAACCGTAAACAAAAGGTTTCGGTTTCTTACATAAGTAAATCGTGAAAAAAATAGAACAAAGATTTGTGAGCATGTCTAGATGAGTGACGTCGTTTTTCAAGTTTTGAAAACCACTTTCGACTTGATTCATCGTCAAATTTTCTAACGGTTCGAAAATTTTAGACATCTTCATCTCCTTTTTCTCTTTTTTCGTAAATCTTTCTGTCTTCATATCAGCTCGATTTCTCTTCACTCTCTTCTATCATTCTCGCCTTCACCCCCCTCCCTATCTTTCTCTCTCACTTTCCCTATTTTTTTATTTTTCTTACTCTCTCTTAGATGTATCTCATTCCCTCTGGAAATATCGAATCTGGAACAGCTTTGTGGTCTGTAATCAATACTCTCAGCATGTATCATGCCGCACCGTTTTGTGCCCACTTATCTATGTTATAAGAGACAACTTTGGTTTCTTTCTACTCTTTCTCCCTCAAAACTACGCAATACACAGTTACAAAGTTAACTGAATTTTGATCTAACAAGATCAGTGTCCCAAGCAGTAAATAAATGAGGGAAAGTTATGTATTTAGGGTAAAAATGCATTTGAAAATTCATTATATTGAAATCAGTTTCATCATTCTTTATTGTCAAATTTGTTACGATGAACCAAATAACATTTAAAAGACATTTCTAAGCGGTTTATTATTTTCAAAATAGATAACGCTTTTGAAAAAAATTGTCATTATTCAGTAATTATAAATATGTAAAAAGCATGTTAATTTACTTTAATGAGTAATAAACTAAGAAAAACAAACACAAAATAAAATTAACATAAAGGCAAAAGAATCATGGAAAGCATGCCGCTCTCTGTTTAGGAAATAAGTAGTGATTTGATTGGTCAGCTTTTTAAAAATAGCTGTCATCCTCGCTTTTTCTTCCGCAGCGGAGGGTGCGAGTGCAAACAATACTTCTGCTTCTTTTTAACACGTTTCGCACTTTTATACTGTTTTATATCTAAGATATCGACCAGATCCACATCTTGTCAACATGGAACCGTAGAAACACTCGAGTTAAGCCATTTTACTAACTTGCCGCTCTTAATTTATCTTGCATGAGTTATACCGATTTTGACTAGATATAGAAAAATTATAAGCTTTAGCAATCCAGGGTAACTCCAAAAATTTAAAAAAAAAATGGGGAATTTTTTTAGTCTGCAATATTGTCCGAGCAGTTGCACGTTTTTTTATTTTAAATTGGAGAGACTTTTTCACCACAAGAGGACGAGCACTATATTGTATCTTCAATGGGTCATCAGCTTTATGGCCTCGGTGAAGAGATAAACTGAAAAGAGGGCTGCTGAAAAGATTGATCCCAAATTTAGTTAACTGATTTGTACGATCTCTCCTACAATTACAGATTGTCTTCATGACAACTTGCAAAGAATTCCAATGTCTCAAGGGTGATATTATAAAACTGTTCTATGAGTGGCTCTGACAAAAAAATATATAGTATACAGTTTGCTTTCGTCAGGGTAGTTGCACGGTTATGAACGATATGAATCTGCTATTTTTGCATTACTTGAATGCTGTTGTCCTCCCCACTTGTTGATTTGAGCGGGCAACCAGGCTTATACTATAATTCTATTATCGCTGTGCTTGTTGAGAGTTCTAAAAAACCCAATCTTATTCCACATCTACATAATCTAACTTTCTTTCCTATAAGCTCCTGCTTGGGAGTAAAACGAAAATAATAATAAAAAAAAAATACAGCTTCACAAAAGTTCCCATATTCAATAGGCCGATTCTGCAGATGAAGCCCGTTAGCCATGGACGACATGAGGGCTTTCTGTTTAGTCTAAATTCATAGATTTTCTGAAGAATCCCAAGGGGTGATGATCGCTTTCTGTTTAGTCTAAACTCATAGATTTTCTGAAGAATCCCGAGGGGTGATGATCGCTTTCTGTTTAGTCTAAATTCTTAGATTTTCTGAAGAATCTCAAGGGGTCATGATCGCTTTCTGTTTAGTCTAAATTCTTAGATTTTCTGAAGAATCCCAAGGGGTGATGATCGCTCTCTGTTTAGTCTAAATTCTTAGATATTCTGAAGAATCCCAATGGGTGATGATCGCTTTCTGTTTAGTCTAAATTCTTAGATTTTCTGAAGAACCCCAAGGGGTGATGATCGCTTTCTGCTTAGTCTAAATTCTTAGACTTTCTGAAGAATCACAATGAGAGATGGTCACTATCTGTTTTGGCTAAATTCTTAGATTTTCTGAAGAATCACAATGGGAGATGATCACTATCTGTCCTGGCTAAATTATCAGATTTTCTGAAGAATCACAAGGGTAGATAATCACTTTCTGTCCTGGCTAAATTCTTAGATTTTTCTGAAGAAAAGGGGTGATGATCGCTTTCTGTTTAGTCTAAATTCTTAGATTTTTCTGAAGAATCCCAAGGGGCGATGATCGCTTTCTGTTTAGTCTAAATTCTTAGATTTTTCTGAAGAATCACAAGGGGAGATGATCACTTTCTTTTCAGTCTAACGTCTTAAGCCCCCTTCAGACGTACAGTTTTTTGTATCCGGTAAAGCCATCCGGTCAGTTGAAACTGACACTAACCGGATGAGCAATCATAGGACCGTTTACATGCATCAGTTGGATATCAGTTGACCTGATCATTCAAATCTTGGCCTAGATGATGACATCATTGGGTTGTCGTATCTAGTTCGCGCGAAATTCAAAATGTTCGCAAAAATGGAGGATGAACAACATGATTTCGATTTAGCAGCGTCTGTTATTCTCTTAAAGTCCAGAAAGAAGCATAAACATAGGACTATTTGGACGAAAAATTGGCTATTAAAAAGAAATATTTACACTCATACTAACCTCCTGGAAGAATTACGGGTATACCCAGAAGACTTCAATAATTTTTTAAGGATGGATGAGGCGACGTACCTATATTTACTTCGCATTGTAAGTCCGAAAATTGAAAGACAATCAACTGTGATGAGAGAAGCAATCTCTCCACATCAGAGATTGACCGCAACTCTTCGGTTTCTAGCGACAGGTGCAAACTAGCAGGATTTGAAATTTTCAGCTTGCATTTCTGCTCCTTCGCTGTGCCAAATAATTCCAGAGACCTGCTCAGCAATTTACGATGCTGTCGTTGCGGATTACATGAACGTGAGTAAATCAATTTATTCATTTCATTATATATATTAAAAGGTATTATAGGCCTATCTTTGCGACAAGGAAGTGATATTTACAATCGTTTGAGGTGATTGATGTAGGCAAAGCATCCACGCTATAAAGCTTCTGTACACTGTGTAAACTTAAGTGGAAGTTAAATTACTACATATAAAAGCCGTAAACATATAAAATGCTTTGTACATCTGTACAATTCGTTCCATTAGCTAGTGCCTTTTTTTAAACTTAAGACAAAACACAAAACACAGCATTCTAAAATTTGGAGCAAAGTGAATTTATTATCTTAGTTTAACTTCTGAAAATAAACACAAACAAAATTATATGCCCAGGTATTTCTGCTACCACTACCAGAGTAGCTATGGTCAATTGAATAGTAATCATGAGAAAACAGAAGATTTTTTGTTCGTTTTGAACTAATAATAAACAACTGCTCTATGGAAACCCATAGAAAACGTGTATAATAAAATTCGGCAATAAAGCACATCTTACAAAAGTATTCCAACAATATGGCAAAACATGTCAATTAACAATTGCGAAACGGAAGTATTGTCAAGTAAAAATTAAATTAATTACGATTGAACCATGCGCATTAAGTTTTAATTGTTGAAAAATTATGCGCATGCCCACTGTTGTCTGTAAAACATTAAAGATCAATTCAATAAGATGAATAATACGCATCTCTTCTAGCGCCTGTCAAAACTGGAGATACAAGCGACTTGCCTCTGAGAGATTGCCAAGTTCAGCCTGTATTACTACTTCGTATAGAAGCTTTCTACCATAAATGCTCTGCTCGTTAGGAACATTTTTCAGGTGCATACCGATTGTCTTTCCAAATAAATCGTTTTGGTCAAGAGGTGATGGCGGTGTCGTTAGCCTAGCACGCGCCGCTGTTAGTATTTCATCATCTTCATTAGGCATACTCCTCTTTCTCTGTTTCCTTGCTGTTGATATTTTCGGTTCCATTTGGGTAAGAACAGCACTTGACACCTCCTGTGCGAAAGTTGGTTGACTCTGACTATCGTCATGCCATGACACATCAGACAAGGTTGATGGAGAAAGGGGCACCTGGGATTGAAGGCAGGAGGAGGGAGAATAAATTATATAACTAAGCGCAAATAACCCTTGCCATCAGCAAAGCAATTTAATATTTATTTATCATCATTTATAGTGTAAGCATATATATATATATATATATATATATATATATATATATATAACATCCATAGCAATTAAACAAATTTTTAACATTATTATTTCTTTTTTTTTTTCTAGTTCCCAAAGACTCGTGAAGATTGGCTCTACCAAGCACACATGTTTGAAGAAAGATGGCAGTTTCCCAACTGCGTTGGTTCTGTAGATGGAGAGCACATTGCGATTGTACCACCTCCCGGACATGGGTCTTATTTTTTTAATTACAAAGGATTCAACAGCATGGTGTTAATGGCGATTGCAAATGCAAATTATGAATTTTTGTACGCCCATTTTGGAACAAATGGCAGAGTGTCAGATGGAGGTGTGATTGAGTGCACAGGTTGACCAATAATCTGCTCAATCTACCAAATATCAACCCTCAAAATGGTCTTCCATACGTCTTCATTTCTGACGAAGCATTTGCCTTGAAAGACAATTTTCTCAAGCCTTATAGCGTAAAAGTGTTGGATCATGACAAAAGAATATTCAACTATCGGCTGTCCCGAGCACGCCGTGTAGTGGAAAACGTTTTTGGCATTCTTGTGGCCCGATTTGGGGTTTAGCAGAAAAAGGTGAATCTGAAACCTGAAAACATTGACATTGTCGTTTTGACGTGTTGTATGCTTCACAATTTTCTCAGGAGACATGCAGCATCGACATACACTCCCCCAGAATCAATTGATATGGAAGATGAAGTTACACATGTAATTCGAGAAGGCCACCGAGTAGATGGAGAAAACGTAGCCAGCATTGAAAGAGGGCACACTCGAAATGCACCAGAAACAGCCAAACGTGTCAGGGACAACTTCAGAATTTATTTCAACAACGAAGGCAAGGTGCCATGGCAAGAAAATCATATTTAATAATATGAAAGGAAATGATTATACATCATAATAAAAAATACAGTTCTTTCACATCACTACATGTAGTTAGAATGTATAAAAATGTGACTATACTGTGGAATTGGTGATAAATTATGACACTAGTACATTAATTTTAAAATAAGCGTAGATTTGTATAATATAAATGATAATGATTGCAGCGAGAGAAATGGCTGCAATTTGATTGATCTGGTTTTATGGATTTAAGGATGGTGATCACAAGTAAAGTGGCTACGGTACAATTTCATTGTAAATATAATCGTTATTATTGGATGTGTTAAAAATAATACTCAATGAATGAAGTGAATGTAATTGTAATGTGTGCTCAAATAAACATACTTAAAGAATATTAAGTTAAAATGTTTACGCGAGTATCTTTGTTGGAATTAATCATACTAATGAGGCGGTTATGGTGACTAATGTCATAAGTTTTGCTAGATGATCTTTCTTTTAAACGATATTAAGGACATTGCCAACTTATACGCATTATTTTTAATAAGTTAATTAAAGGTATCTATTACTGTAAAATTTACAACGTTTTTTTATGATTAGAAAGTCTTACGTAGCACCAATGGTGATCACATGCACACTAAAAAAAGGGCGGGGGAGGTTGACGACGACGGCGACGACGAAGACGACGACGACGATGATGATGATGATGATGATGATGATGATGATAATAATAATGATGATGATGATGATGATGATGATGATGATTTACAGGCAGAAATTGAGGATGGCAAAATGTTACTTGTATAAAAAAAGTACGTTTTAAAAATGATCAACATACCTCTCTTTCGACTTCTTGTGAAGATCATTGAGACTCGTCCAGTGGTGCTTGTAGAAGGTTTCTACTGCAAGTAGGCATATTAACATCCAAATTTGACGCACCTGACCTCACAATCTCTTGGTCTTGCATAAACTGAATGTCTTTGTAATACTAAAGCTTTGGTTCATACACCAAATCTGTGCCAGCTCCTGACAGTTTTGATTTATCAACTTTCTTCATCTCTTTTCTAAATGAACTTCTTAAATTATTAATTTTTGTGACGACATATGTTTTGTCTGCCTCTTTTTCAAATGTCTTGCAGAACTCAATTAATTGATTGTAAACCTTTGTCTTTGGCGAATTTGTTCGAATATTCTTTTGATTTAACTTTCCATAAAGCTGGCAGGGAACGATAAATTTCTATAAACTCCAAGACAGTTTGTTTGTTACTCCAGCCTGACATCGTAAGCCTACACCCTACATACACAACATTACAATCAGAGTACACTGCACTGACTAAATGCGGTCTTGATCTAGAATTGAGAATATTCTTCTTCTCAAAGGAAAAAATCATAATAATAATAAAAAAAAAATCAGTTCAGTAGGCCGTGGGCAGACTTTAGAAAATGATATATGTGGAACGTTAAACGAAACACACACACCTACACACACATACATAAATACCCCCCACCCCAACAAAAACACAAGATGGGCTAGGCTAGGGCCTTTGTAGTTACAAAACCAATGATTGTTTTTATTTTTTAATTTATTGTTAAATTCTGTTCTTCGCGTGAATTTGACTAATTGAATTTCGCTGATCACGAAAATCGTATAAATTTTTAGATTGAACCAGTAATTCAAAATATTTTTATTCGTATTTTTAGCTCCCCGCGCGGCAAGATCAAAGTAACGACCTCAAGGCGCCAGTGTTCACCGGATGGGAAATATCTAGCTGCGCCAGATATCAACTTATCAAGCTATCCGGTACGATTTTTGTCAAGCCGCTTCTTTGCACTACTATTTTTATTCTCATGGACTGACCGGGTGGCTTTATCGGATACAAAAAACTGTACGTCTGAAGGGGGCTTTAGTGGTTGTAAGAAATAAGACGGACTTAGTGTCTGTAAGAAAAAAAACCTGTCTTAGTGATTGTAAAAAAAAAAAAAGGTACCAGTGCCTGTAAGGAAAAAAAACATAGTGGTTGTGAGGAAAAAAAAACCCAACCAGAATTAGACAGTCAAGGCACAGATGAAACACCATTTCGAAGAAAAAACAACAACAATAGGACCTGAGTTAGCCACATTTAACCGTTGGAGCAAGCGACTGTACTGAACAAATTTCCCCGCGTTTATTACACAAGGATTTTACCTATGACTAGATATCCTTTTTTTTGTTTTTAAATCCAACGAAAGCTTGCTGAAAAACGTGCAAAATTAACCGAAGCCGGCTTTTTTTTGTTTTTTAATTACATCTATGTTTTTCGCAGCAGGTTCTTATTTCCTTTCGACTCTTTCCCCACTGTTGCAATTCAGAATGTCAAAAAAAAAATCTTTTCAGGTGTGCCTCAGTCTACGAAATACCTTTCAGAATGTCAAAATTAATCTTTTCCAATGTGCCCAGGTCTACGAAATAACTTTAGCAGAAAAGCTTTTAATTTTAGAGGTGAAGTATTATGCACAAAAAAGCCAACAAATTCTTTGAAGACTCCATTCCAATATTTAAGTTTGGAGATTAAAATAATAAGGTTAGAGCAAAGACACATCTAATGCCCGGTTCTTATCTTCACATCAAATAATTTTTCTTGCTTCCTTTAAGTTTGTATCGCAATACGCGACCGTGGAGAGAAGACTTGAAGAAATCTTCAGATCATTGTTCGTGGAGTTCACCGCAGCATCCTTGACTTTCACGGCTCTGATCTGCCTCAAGTTAAACTGTTCAGACTTCTTCAGGGTAGGAAATAGATTTAAAAAATAGCTTTGAATTCATGATTGAATATTTCCAAAAATTGGGATTGAGCGTACTCGAAATACCGACTTATTGTTTCATTAAGATAAAATATTTTTATAAAGTCTCGATGCAAACACACGAACAACTTTCTTCAAGTATAAAATGCCCTAATTGCGCGCTAGAAAGCCACGGGAAGACTGCTTGGTCCTTATTCTTTGACTAGAAGTTAAACCTGTTTTTGGGGATGATAAACGATTCAATCATGATTGGTTTTGTCTTTTTAACGTTAACCATTAATAAAAAAAAAACTTTAAGGGAAATGAGAAATGTGTTACTCAATGGCTTGAATGTTGACGAAAAAATAGGCATAGGTCACCATGTGCCTTGACATGCGTGGATTGAGCTATCTCAATCAGCAGGATGATAATTTACTATCTCTTCGTTAGTCTAGACTGGAATTGAATGGAAACATTGTTGCTGACCCTGAGAAGATGCCGCTACATACAACACAGAAACTGGATAGACGGCAACCACAGCGAGTCAAAACAAAGGACCTCGTTCTTTTTATTCATTTTATTCAACCATTTAAATGGGAATTTGTGGTTTTTTTTTTTGAGTTCTATAAATCTTTAGATGGTCATTCAAAAACTAGAAGCAAACGAATTGCTTGGCTGAATCTTGTAGAGATCTTAGGCTTGCCAGTACATAATGGTCAAAGCCTTTTTTTTTCAGAGTAAACTTATCAACCTCACTATGGTTAGTTGGTTAGCGAATAAACAAGAGAATCATTATGAACAAAAACAGTATCTCATTCTATATCACAACTGGTGGTTTTCAATTAACCAAGTGCTGTCATTTGGCTATGATATAATTTTCGTATTACAAGATGTGAAACATTTTCAGCAGATTTCATCTCTAACAAGTAGAATCAATCTCATGGCATGAAGGTGAAGATCAAGTCTTGACGCCGTCTGAAAAACAAAACCCAAACGATCAAATCCTCCACTACTAACTTCGGAGTTTCCAATATGGCCACCAGTGTCCATTCCTTAACTATAAGACAAGCAATATGACTACCAGTGGGCAGCATCAACTGACACTTCCAACACTATGGAATCATAATTCGCTTCGTAATCACATAAATCAGCCTAGCAGCAGCAGCAGTTACGGCTGCGGCATTACGGAAACATCATATGTGCCATCACTAGCATTGACTATCCCTGCAAAATCTTTAGTGCCATCACAAACAGTGCTACAGTGCTAATACTAGCAGTCCTATCTCTGCTGCATCATTAGTGCTAATACTAGCAGCGCTTATCTCTGCAGCATCATTAGTGCTAATACTAGCAGTGCCTATCTCTGCAACATCATTGGTGCCATTACAAGCAGTTTCAATAGTAGCAGTGCCCATCCCTGCAGCATCATAAGTGCCAGTACTAACTCTGACATCACTAGTGGTATCTATCGCACAACATCAGTGGCGATGCCACATGCTTACTTTCAGCATCAACCAAATAAGAAGCTTCAACGTCCATCCCCGCCACACTCGTAGCGCTTGTAATTTGGAGCATCCGTCAATGTAGCATCAGTTGCGACATCAGCCCCCACTGTAATACAGCAGCCTTTCTTGCTGCATCAGTAACACGATTGCTAGCAACATCGGGCCCTACGGAGAGGTCTCATGACCTTTTCTTCAGCATCAATCTCGACATTACCCTCATCTGTAGCGGTAACCTAATACGGCAACATGTGTCTAGCCCTTCCGCCTCAACATAAAACAGCATACATAATTCCTGCGATACGATTTATAGAATCACCACCAAATTTCTCCCGTTGCATCACTGTTAGTTCCAGTCCCCGCAGAATCCATCGCACACCCGAGCTCAGATCTGTCGCGTGAGGCTCAGCATTTTCAGGAATGCCCGTGCCTCAGCACATCGGATACTCCAGTACCGTATTGAACCTCTGTGGGATCAATCGCATGCCTTAACCCATCTACTTGCAGTCTGCTCCAGAGGGATACTCTTGTAAAAGAAATAAAGGTGGATACCGAAAAAAAAAATTAAAGCAACTAGAAAATGTTATTCCAGTTATACAGAATGCTAAAAGTAGTGCTAAAGGTACTAGCAGCAGCAGCAGCAGCAGCAGCAGCAGCAGTAGTAGTAGTAGTAGTAGTAGTAGTAGTAGTAGTAGTAGTAGTAGTAGTAGTAGTAGTAGTAGTAGTAGTAGTAGTAGTAGCCACTGTAGCACCAACAGTAGTAGTGGCAGCTGGTGGTGTAGATGTTTTAGTAAAGTAGTAATAATATTAGATCTTGTTTTTATTGTTGTTGTACGTGTAGTAGTATTAAT
>JAWDGP010007907.1:172500-210000 GCA_033675545.1 Elysia crispata
TTGAATTTAGCAGCCACTGGAACATGATCGCTGTCACAGTCTGCTCCAGGCCTAGTCTTTGCTGCGAGAAGTGCATTTCTTAATCTTTTACTGATCAGGATGAAATCGATATGGTTTTTTCTTCCTTCTCCTGGGCTTTTCCATATCCATTTTCTTCTTGTTGGCTGCTGAAACAACGTTTTTCCCATATAAGGTTGTTCGTATGACACCATCCAACTACTTTCTCTCCTCGTATGTTCTGCTGCCCAGTCCATGGGGTCCTACCACTTTTTATTCTCTCTCTTCTAGGTTTGCATTAAAATCGCCATTGATAATAAGAGGGTCGAGCTGTCTGCATTGCGTCTTTGCCTGCTCTAGATCTCCATTAAGTTTTTCTATGTCCTCATCGCTATTAGTTGAAGTTGGTGCGCATATTCGAATGATTTTTAGGCCCAATGGTTTTTCTGCAGTCTTCAAAAGGAAGACTCTAACTTACTAAGTCTAATATCCTTTGACTGTTTTTGCCATTTCTTGCTCCAGTATATCAGCCACTCCTCTCTCATGCTCTGTACCGCCTGAGTAGAATATTTATTTACTCCTCGTGTTAATTTTCCTGGGCCTTGCCATCACTTCGCTGACGCCTAAAATGTTAATTTCAATCCTTTTCATTTCTCGTTTGGTGTTTTCTAACTTTCTCTTTTCTAGCATTGTTCTAATATTCCATGTTGCTACAGCTGTTTTCAATTTCATATTGCGCGCAGACGTTTGAAGACGATCGAGCGTCCCCTGCGGTACATCACAAGACTGGCCTGCCTAGCACAGATCACACATTCACGTCGTTTACTTTCTTTCTTGAATTCTGTTTTGTCACGACTGATCTTTGCAAGGATTCCCATAGTGGTTTGCAATTGGCTTCTATAGGAGCAGTACTCATACCGAGCTGTTCTCCCCAACGGTTGCCCCATAAACTGGGGTCATCTGCTTGGCTAGCTGGAGTGGTTCGCCATTAGTGACATCTTGTCAGTTGCTTAGAGCTCATCTAACACCTGCTTTTCATGGCTTCAACATAACCCTGATAAGGGGGTGGAGGAAGACAGAGGGCTCTTTGGGCACCAAGGACCTCCCAAAGACAGAGGGCTCTTTGGGCACCAAGGACCTCCCAAAGACAGAGGGCTCTTTGGGCACCAAGGACCTCCCAAAGACAGAGGGCTCTTTGGGCACCAAGGACCTCCCAAAGACAGAGGGCTCTTTGGGCACCAAGGACCTCCCAAAGACAGAGGGCTCTTTGGGCACCAAGGACCTCCCAAAGACAGAGGGCTCTTTGGGCACCAAGGACCTCCCAAAGACAGAGGGCTCTTTGGGCACCAAGGACCTCCCAAAGACAGAGGGCTCTTTGGGCACCAAGGACCTCCCAAAGACAGAGGGCTCTTTGGGCACCAAGGACCTCCCAAAGACAGAGGGCTCTTTGGGCACCAAGGACCTCCCAAAGATACGGAGAAAGGATTGCATTACTTCCTTTTTTCAGAGCTGGCTCTGATTCGCCATTTATTGATTAAAATCAGGTATCAATTTTTTCCCTTCATTTCCTGCTAAGACTAGGAACCTTTTGGAACAAAAGGCATTTTAAATTTGATCAAAATAGCTTGAAGCAGTAATGTTTCATCACATAAGGCGTGATATGAATGGAGATAAATAGCATTTGTTCTTTCATTGAGAGGGTTTCTATGGCTTCCTTGATCAAGTCAAGATCCAAATACAGATTAAGATCCAGACTCATTTTATTTTTATATTATTGGACATTCGCTTTTTAACCTGACTAGGATCTTCTTTCCTCCATAATGTAATCTGGATTAGAACAGATTCTCGTAAATGATATACATGATAAAATAAACTTGAACGTTTATATCCTTATCTTAAGAAATCTAGAGCTAGATCCCCATTGGGGAGGAAAATTCTGATTGAGAGTAATTCATATAGACCTACGTATATTACTTTAACGAAACTGAACCTAAATCGAAATCTGTTTTCGGGCTTATTTAAGTATTGATTTTCATCTTAATCAGCCAGTGCTTGCTTCAGAACTAGGCTTAGATGTAATCTTCATGATGTAAGTTATAGTAGACACGATCATGATGGTTACTCCAGTATGATTATCAGTATCTAGATTGGCTTGAAATCTTCTCAAGTCCAAACTCGTAAAAAGTATTTGGCTTTGAGGCCAAACTAGATTGGAATTCTTCTCTTCAAATAAAATCTGAGCCAAGGCCAGACATCGTCGTGAATTAGAGCTAAAATTTAGATCTGAAGACTTGGCAATGATGTCATGCCACATCAGCCGAGCAGCTACGATAAACAAGGTGACTTTGTCTTAGTCCTTGTCTAGTTTGGGCTCTAAGAGTCTTGTTTGAATCTAATTTTTGGTTCCTTTTCATTTTATAAAATGTTGATCTAAATCTAGTCTATATCTAGATTCTAGATCGTGATATTCAAATAGGTAGGTTTAGATAATAAATGCCACTTACACAACTTTGAAGTTAGATCTAGAAACTGCCAAAAAGATTTTACATTCAGAGTTTAAATCTGTTTGAATCGAATATCTTAAATCCTATTATGTATGTAATACTTTATTTCTAGATCTAGAATTGGGGAGAGGGAAGGCTTATGGACAAATGATGTCCTAGATCTAAATCTAGATCTCTAGATCTAGATTCATATCATTCTTTGCTTGGAAAAGAAAGTTTTAATTTGATTGAGGTTGCCGAGCAACTTGCAACTTACGATGTGTGAGTAGTTTTGCACACCGAATTTTTTTTTTATTTCGTACAATGTTGTTTTTTTTTCTTGTTATTTTTTTATTTTTTTCATTTTTTTTTTAAATTTTCTGACGTGCAAAGTAAATTTATTTTGCCTGGTTCTATCTTACTGTCAAAGGTCAACTATTTGCGTTGTGCATAACAAGACAGGCTTAACATTCGACTTTTATGCAATTTTTTTATGAATAAATTTGATTTTTTTTAACTGAGGTCAAAATAATGTCACAATAACCTCACAGTGGACGGCCTATCTCTCCACATAATAAAAATAATCATAAAAAAATTGCGTGTGGGAACGAATAAGTCGAAATTGTCATCTCCAGCGAACAGTTTCATTCCTGTCATATCTGTCACGCTCACAAGAAGTAGCTTGCACATTTATCTTTTTCTTTTAAGAACATAACAATCCCAATTTTGTCTTTCATTTTCCGAAAACAGTATTTTGGAGGAAAATATAACCACTTTAATCTTTAGGGCAATTTGCAACTTTATGCCAAATTTGACGCGCCTGCATGGTCTAAAAATATCGGTTAGATGGTCCTTTAGGCCTATAACAGTTTCAGCCATTGAAAATAACTATGGCATAGATTATGCGAATGCTCTCTTGTTTAAAAGAAGTAACACTGCCATAACAACTAGAGGTCGGTTGCCACTGAAAAAAACAACAACAACCACTATTTGAAATGGCATATTATCTTTGTTTAAGAGCAGTAAGTCTGTTTCTGCTATAGGTAAAAAACTGCAAAACAATTTTGTAAAAAAAAAATCTAATAAAAACTAAACACTTCATTCCTTTTCGGAGCGACACAAGGTATTTGAAATTTGCTTTGACAGAAATAATGGAGTGTAGAAACAGAGAAATGCAACATGTATAGATGTTTTGTTCAATTATTTCATTATTTTGAAGTAAACCGCCAGTTTTTTTTTTGTTCTCATCGAACATTAAAACAAATGATCGTTTAGAAAAGTTCGTTTTGCAATTCCAGTTCTTCTCTCTAATTTTGTTTCAGCTCCGTCCGAAGAGTGGCTAGATTGATAAACGCGTGGACCTACACCTCTCTCTCTCTCTCTCTCTCTCTCTCTCTCTCTCTCTCTCTCTCTCTCTCTCTCTCTCTCTCTCTCTCTCTTTCTCTCTCTCTCTCTCTCTCTCTCTCTCTCTCTCTCTCTCTCTCTCTCTCTCTCTCTCTCTCTCTCTCTCTCTCTCTCTCTCTCTCTCTCTCTCTCTCTCTCTCTTTCTCTCTCTCTCTTTCTCTCTCTCTCTCTCTCTGTCTCTCTTTCTCTCTCTCTTTCTCTCTCTTTCTCTTCTCTCTCTCTCTCTCCTCTACATCTACGGGTATTTATGTGTATATAATTGCAGTATCATGATCTGATCTGATTTAAAAAAAAATCATTTGTAGCAACTTGTGTTTATAGAAACAAAAAAGCGACAAATAAAAAAAAAAGTTGATGAGAAAAGTCTGAAGAGCTTTGTCAATTATAAACTGAAACATTGAAAAGAATGTCAAATTTTTCAATAGTCGAAACACTATTTCAAAACGGATAATAGTGGTACTCAAAACTGCATGCAAGATGTTCAGATGCAATAACCCACTTGATTTTAAGGTGCGTTGTACCTTTGTCCTTTGTTTTTGCTGCAAGAGATATTGATAATTCATAATTCAGTTTGTAAAAAATATTATGATTTAAAAATTTGCTTTCGCTTAGGTTGGTAATTGAATTTAAATTCTTTAGACTTCTGAAGATGTTGGATATTCAAATAACTAGCTGTGTGAAATATTTCAAGATAAATTGATGTCTTTCGAATGGTTAATTGGAAACTAGCATATGAACGTGTATGAAACCCCTTATTTTCTTTGCATTTTAAAGGTTAGAGAGTATTTCATATTCTTCTCCGCGAGAACATAGAGACTTCACAAAGTCCTCAAAATTGAGAAGGGGAGAAAAATGTTCTCATTGTTAACCGTTGAAATGTGAAAACCGCAATACGTCACTCATTGAGCTTTTAATAGACGATATCCCTAGTATTATTCAGCGAGAGTTATCTTCCTTCAACACCTGGCGAACTACTGCTGTTTAGAGACGGAAATTAATAAAATTTATATCTTAACTTTGAGCAAATAATATGCAGGTCACATATAGACAGTACAAAGGCTTGAACAGGGAAAAATTTTTATGAAAAAAAAACCCCAACAAAACAACAACAAAAAAAAAAAAAAGAAGCGTAATACAAGAAAGACGTTTGTGATGCTCCGTGACAACAACGCAATTGTGGTGTAGTTGTGTGCCGGCTAATATTTCTTGACTGTCGTCGGTAAACCCTCTCTCTCTCTCTCTCTCTCTCTCTCTCTCTCTCTCTCTCTCTCTCTCTCTCTCTCTCTCTCTCTCTCGCTCTCTCTCTATCTCTCCCCCTCTCTTTCTCCATTTTTCTCTCTCCTCTCGTTTCTCTCTTTCTCTCACTATTTCTATATTCTCTCTTTCTCCCTCCCTCTCTCTCTCTCTCTCCTCACTCTCTTTCACCCTCTCTTTCTCTCCTCTCTCCCTCTCTCTATGTCTCAGTCTCTCTGTCTGTCTATCTCTGTCTGCCTGTCTCTCTCTCCCTGCATTTTTTCTATCTAAAGTGAAAGTGAATTGAGATAACTAAATGTATAAAGTGCCATGAACTGCCGTTTACAGGAGATATCGTCCATTTTTTAAAAGTATCTCGAGTCTTCTTCAAATGAATATATTGCTAAATGAGGTCATTAAAGTTGAGAGAGAGAGAGAGAGAGAGAGAGAGAGAGAGAGAGAGAGAGAGAGAGAGAGAGAGAGAGAGAGAGAGAGAGAGAGAGAGAGAGAGAGAGAGAGAGAGAGAGAGAGAGAGAGAGAGAGAGAGAGAGAGAGAGAGAGAGAGAGAGAGAGAGAGAAAATCAGGCACAGAGACAGGAAATACATACACCGAATCTCATTCACAAAGGTGATATTGTGGCTAGACTGAGGATATATGAACTGGTTTTGTTGCTAAGGCTGAACGGGGAGCTTCCAGCCACTCCTCTCCGTGTCTCGATACTGATAAATTATTCTAAAGTACAATCTGCTGTATAACCAAACTAGAACATAACTTGGAAAATATTAAATTTATTATTTTCTCTTACTCGATTCAGACTTAGAAAGTAAAGTTATAAACACGTCGAGCATAAAAAAAAACATTGGTTTCTCTGACCATCGACCCGTCACACACACTTTATCTATGCAAGAAAAACAGAGAGAAAGGTGCCATTATAAACTAAACACCAGCCTTCCAAAAGATGAAAACTGTATTCATTTGGAATGAAACTATTTTTCTTGAATCAGCTAAGAACGATCCCACTTACATGAAGCTAAAGGTCCACATGACATGGGAGTTAATAAAAGCAGAAAAAAGGCATAAGCCAACAGCACAGCAAAAACGCGTAAATAAAAAAAAAACAACCAAACATGAGTTCCATGCTTTTTGAACACCATAGAAACAATCGAGAAAGAACTTGTGACAGATCCCAAAAATAGAACTAGTCAGGAAGAAAAGTTTAAAGCTACGAAAGAAACTAGACGTGATGGAAATGGAGAAAACTAAAGGAGCACAAAATACGATCCGCAGTAAAATGGATCGAAGATGGGGAAAAATACCAAATCTCTTTCTAAACCTGGGAAAGAGTAGGGCCCAAAATAACGCTAGTCAAAAGAGATGGAGAAATAGTGACCGATGGTTCTGAGTACATTACTGAAATTAAAAACTACCATGAAGAATTATACAAACAAGATAAATCAGTAGAGGCGATGAAACAAAAAGCAAACGTATTTCCACTTAAAATGCAGAGCAAAACTATCGATCTGATGCAGATATAACAGAACATGAAATAACGGCGGCATTTAAAACAAAACAAAAAAAAAACATATCTGCACCAGGTCCTGACGGCTTGCCCGCAGAACTATTCAAATTCTTTTGGCATGACATAAAGGATTTTTTATGGATTCTCTACATTGCAGCCTGCAGGAAGGAAAATTACGTCCCTCTCAAAGGCAAGGAACAAGAGGGCTTATCCATAAAGGGAAGGAACTACCAAAAGAAAATTTAAATAGCTGGCGCCCAATTATTCTCACCAATGCGGATAATAAAATATTATCATTTATTATTTTAAAATGTTGAGGAATCCAACAGAAAGCCTGGGATGTACCCAGCACAACAATTAGACTACAATCTTCTTAAACTCGTTATTACACAAAATAAACCTCAAACATATAACCCTACCGAAATTAAATATCAATTCAGAGGTAAAAAAAAATTGAAAAATAAAAGAGAAAAGGTATGTCACATTTAATGTCAGAATTCGAGCCATCACATGCTACCACATTTTGGAACAATAGATTTAACTACACAAGTTCTGAAGGGCATGTGGTCAATTCCATACAAATGTACTGAAGAAACTCGACTGCAGATTTTACAATAGAAAATAATGAGCAATATTTACCCCACTAACATATTATTAAATGAAATGGGTATAGCGTCTAGTGAAGAAACTGCTGTCGATGCGGTCTGAAAGATTACCTAGAGAATTTCTTTGCTGAATGCCCCGCAGTTATACCTCTTTGGACAGAAGCAGAGGATCTCATAGCAATATGGCTCAAAAGAAGACTGACACTTACAACTTCTATAAAACATTACAAGCTAGATCACAACTCTTGAAGCTCTACATACCTCTTAAGTTCCGGGATCAATGAAGATTCAGGGGTAACCGATCATGTTTGAGAAATGTAAAAACATAAAACAGTCACCAACTTGAACTCAACGACAATGAACTAAGCAAAAAAAATTGTATTTTATTTAACATAGAAGACGTTTATGTGAAACACAATTGTTTTTACTTAATTCATTGTTCTTTAGTTTAAGTTCGTGACTGTTTTATGGTTTTTTGGGGTAGCACAACAAGAATTATCCTCAAAAGTATCAAAAACTTTAAATTTAGCAGCTCTTATCGGTAAACAATGCATTTATAAATTTAAGCAAGAAAAACGAACATGTTTCAAAGGCCTCTTCCACTCAGAGAGCCAAATTGGAGAACTGAACCTTTTGAATTACTAAACAGAAACTACATCGGTTATTATTAATCAAGTATATATTCCAAAATTAATTAAACACATTGGTTTACAAAAGTTTATTTTGTTAAAAAATGCTGTGCAGTTATCATAGTCTATGTCTTAGGTATCTGATATTAAAACATTTTTAACATTGTAGCGGTTGTTATGATAATTTTTTTTTGGTTTTATTTTGTTTCGTTTTGTTTTTTTGAATCTATCACAAAAGATATGAGAACAAAAGAGATAAAGGAGAAAAAAAGAAAGAAAGAAGGTGATGACGAGAAAAGACAAAAAATAAACAAATAACAAAACAAAAGAAGTTTGCAAAGGCCACGCAATAAAAAATCAATTATATATAAAACATTCCTCTCTACACACATAATTTTTTTGAAAATTATTAATGGTTAGAAACGTAGTAAGCAAAGAACTTTTTTCTTTTTCTTTCTACTATTCATATTAGTAGAATGGTACACCCCACCGTCTCTATAATCTGTGTTTGATCAAGAGGAAACAGCCCGGTCAGCTACCCAAGAGATGAATGGTACACCCCACCGTCTCTATAATCTGTGTTTGATCAAGAGGAAACAGCCCGGACAGCTACCCAAGAGATGAATGGTACACCCCACCGTCTCTATAATCTGTGTTTGATCAAGAGGAAACATCCCGGACAGCTACCCAAGAGATGAATGGTACACCCCACCGTCTCTATAATCTGTGTTTGATCAAGAGGAAACAGCCCGGACAGCCTCCCAAGAGATGAATGGTACACCGCACCGTCTCTATAATCTGTGTTTGATCAAGAGGAAACAGCCCGGACAGCTACCCAAGAGATGAATGGTACACCCCACCGTCTCTATAATCTGTGTTTGATCAAGAGGAAACAGCCCGGACAGCTACCCAAGAGATGAATGGTACACCCCACCGTCTCTATAATCTGTGTTTGATCAAGAGGAAACAGCCCGGACAGCTACCCAAGAGGAAACAGCCCGGACAGCTACCCAAGAGGAAACAGCCCGGACAGCTACCCAAGAGGAAACAGCCCAGACAGCTACCCAAGAGGAAACAGCCCGGACAGCTACCCAAGAGGAAACAGCCCGGACAGCTACCCAAGAGATGAATGAATCCAGCTGAAGAATCGCCTAAAATAAATGCATTCTTGCATTTCATTGAATCTCAATCGTTCATATTAATAATAAATCTAATTAAAAAATAATAAATACACCTGTTTGTTCGAATTAGTAAAATAAAAATGCACATGGCCATATTTGCACAATCCTGTGACTAATTCTCTGAGAAAAAAAACAAACATGATTTTTACCTAAAGCCTGAGATGAGAAGTTGAAATTCAGAACTCACTTGGACTAGTCAACTTGATCCAAATTCAAATCTTCGCACGCTAAGATCAGCGCAGCTATCTAAATCTAGATATTTTTTTGCAAGCCTTAATACACTGTTTGCCATATGCACAAACAAAGCAAACAGGAAGGAGATTTTCAGAAATCAATATCTAGGTTAGTAATAGTAACTCCATAGATTTAATTTACTCCTATATTGTCACGATTTCGTTTTGAATCTTTATTCCCATGGTTTGTAAGTCATTGCAGTTTGGCGATCTAGACCTAACTTCTACATTCGCTTCAAGAACTACTACCTCCTATCAATCTTCTATGACGTTATTAAAACTAGCCTCTTTGCATGTTCAAAATCAGTCTCGATATTTATCTTCAGATATAAGAGTAAGCGTTGGAAAGGAGAGTGTATAAAGTGGAGAACCAATAGTGGGCTGAACACGGTCTGCACCTTAAACTCATTATCATTCCTTTTAAGGCAATCAAGAGAGCAGTATGTCAAAACAGAAAGACAAACTCAGACAGACTAAAATATTTCTTTTTGTTCTGTTTTTGCCACTGATGGATGACTTTGTGGTGTCAAAAAGTGTATTCAAAATGGGTATAATAATTTAATGTAGATGGTCCATCTAAACTTCTACTCACTTACAGAAATCAAGTCCAATTGCTAAGGGTCATTGTGGTTATAAATTCAACTACGTTGAACATTAAAAATTATGAAATTAAAAACAACAACAACAACAACAACAACAACCCCCCCCCCAAAAAAAAAAAAAATAAAAAAAAATAAAACGTATTTTTTTTTTGAGATTTAAAAATCCATTTTAAATGGTGACCAAATTATCTAGAGATTATCATATTTTATTATAATTATGATGTCTTTTTTGTTTTCGTTGTTTGATATTCCTCTCGTTCTCTTTGGTGATTTTAAAATAGAAAAAGAGTTCATTTTAATTATTGACTCATTGCTTTGAACGCTCACCTTTTTGTGCTTAGTCATTATTGTGAAATGAATAGCGCATACAAAGTATTTCTTGTTTTTGTGCTTGCTCATGGTCTTGTTGTTGTTGTTGTTGTTGTTGTTGTTGTTGTTGTTGTTGTTGTTGTTGTTGTTGTTGTTGTTCTTCTTCTTCTTCTTCTTCTTCTTCTGCTTGTTCTTGTTCTTGTTCTTGTTATTGTTGTTGTTGTTCTTCTTCATCTTCATCTTTTTTAAATTTTAATAAGTAAAGTAAAAATGTCTTATTTAGCTCTACACATTTTCTTCACGTAAATCTTTTAAAATTAGCCCTTATAAATATACGGATGTAAAAAGATTGTATTTACGGATGATATTTGCAATAGCTACAGAATGGTGTTGCTCCATCTCAAGATAAGTCTTTCTCCAGCCTTCACTTTTTCCCTTCTTTTAATAATACTTTTTATATCGTTGGTTCAAAACTGCACCATTCTAGCCACGCAAGTCTTGTGTTATTTTGACGATAGGTAATTAGGGAAAGGGGGGGGGTCTGTCTCTTTTTCATAATCACTTTATCGTTGGTCACGACATTAAAAAGTTTGTAAGCTGTTAATGTAAAGATGCATTTCGTATAATTATGATACCGCTCTGTTTCAAACTTCACGACTTTAGTTACAAACGAATAGACCAATACATTTTCTTTCAAATCTTTTCCTATTTTATCTCTCTCTTTATCTACACACACACATACACAAGTGCTTACATTTACTTCTTTCTTCTTCATTCCGTCCCCTTTCTTTCTCCCGATGTATTATCATATTCACCCAGAAAGCCCAGTTAGAGAGATCGGATTCCGTTCTGAAATACAATCCCTAGGGAGACTACAATAATCTAGATCTACCTTTTATTATATCCGAATCTATTTCAATTCATCGCATGGGTTTCCTGATAACCACACCCAGCATACTTTTTTAATTTTAATGAGATGAAAACAAGTATGTACTTCACTTTTTGTAGCAACAAAGGTATATATATTACAGATAGAAAGATATGTGATATAAGTACCTTTGGTTTATTGATAAAACAATGATAATAGTATTTCATAGTTAATAGTTTTATTAATCGCTTTATTCCTCCGTTAATTCCCCTCATTACTTCTTTAAGTCCACCCGTTCTCGTCATTAAGTCTTGAGGTAAAGGTATAAAGTTGTACTCAATGATCCCCAGCAATCATGAGTCAACGTGTGCAAGAGTGGGAGCGGAAACGCTTGGGAAATCCCTGACGTCAAAACCGAATGAATCAGCTCAGTTACGCATTAGATACGTCAGTAGGAGGATCGTACCCACCTGAAGACAATGCCAGAATTGGTCCCAAGTCCCCATCCTTCCATATGAGTCACCAATGACGCCCGCAATTAAATTGTGCATCATATACTAATTTTAGAGTGGAGTCCAACACGTAGTAGGCCCTCCGTAAATTACATAAAAAGGGATATCTCTCAAACTAACTTTACATTCGACCATCTAACGAACGACCGTAAGTTTGACCAGCATCCAGAGGCAGTTGGTGCTGGGGGTATGTCCAAATATGTAATATAGCACACTTAGTGATCTAGATCTGGCAGCATCTTTTTAATTGGATAGTTCATTGCATATATCGATAGGATGCTAAACCAAGCTCTTGAGGAGATCATCCGACATTTATAAGAACTATTGGCTTTAATTTATTCGATTAAAAGTCTATAAGAATATTCCGTTATAGTTTGATTTGTTAGTAAAACAGTCGATGAAGTTCTGACTTTGAGGTTATGCATTTTATATTGTTTTGCTCATTCTCGTGGCTTGAGGTGCCCTGGAAACTGATATTAGATCGAGAGGTAGAATGATACCGAGTTTCATTCTTAAACCGGTAACGCGCTGTATTTTGTATATAGAATACAGGCATTAGATGGATAGATAGATAGAAAGAGAGAGAGAGAGAGAGAGAGAGAGAGAGAGAGAGAGAGAGAGAGAGAGAGAGAGAGAGAGAGAGAGAGAGAGAGAGAGAGAGAGAGAGAGAGAGAGAGAGAGAGAGAGAGAGAGAGAGAGAGAGAGAGAGAGAGAGAACATGTAAGAGACGGAAAAATAGTATATTCACTAACCTACTTACCAATTTACGTCCGTCTGTTTATCAGTGTATAATTCAATACATTAATGGAGGAATGAGTCCAGTTATGTTGTATTAATATTATCCATTATGTTCCTTGTAGTAATTTGTTCCACTGAATCGTATTGCATTTCTAAACATCACGAAGATAGTACAACTATGTCGCAACTGATTTCATTATCATGTGAATATGTTAAGATACATTGCTTATGTCTGTGTTTAATGTTCATCTCAGGAGCCTTGCAGAGCCTTGAAGAGCCTTGCAGAGCCTTGCAGAGCCTTCCGGAGTCTTCCTGAGTCTTCCTTAGCCTTCCTGAGTCTTCCTGTACCTTCTTGAGCATTTGCCTTTAATGAATGAATGAATAAAGCTATAGACACTGCCTCCTGCCTTCATTCCATGAGAGATGAGAAGATAGAGAGTGAAAGAACACTTAACCATCCAAAATAAGAACCCTAAGCTCTGTCGTTGAGCATTGAAAGCCACCGGGCCATCCCCGCCCCTCCCACAATAGCTTTCAGATAGATAGAGAGAGAGTGAGTGAGAGAGATAGAGAGAGTGTTAGAGAGATAGAGATAGAGAGAGAGTGTGTAAGAGAGAGACAGAGATAGAGAGAGAGAGAGTGTATGAGAGTGATAGTGATAGAGATAGAGAGAAAGAGTGTATGAGAGAGATAGTGATAGCGAGAGAGTGTGTGAGAGAGATAGTGATAGAAATAGAGAGAGAGAGAGTGTGAAAGAGATAGAGATAGAGAGAGAGACAGAAAGAGATAGAGAGAGATAGAGATAGGGAGAGAGTGTGTGACAGAGATAGAGACAGAGAAAGACATAGACAGAGAGAGAGGGAGGGAGGGGGAGAGAGAGAGAGAGAGAGAGAGAGAGAGAGAGAGAGAGAGAGAGAGAGAGAGAGAGAGAGAGAGAGAGAGAGAGAGAGAGAGAGAGAGAGATAGACAGACAGACAGACAGACATGCACCCAGTCAGAGACTACGCTTATCATTCTCTATCACCACAGTTTGAGTTGCGGAACTTGGAAAAACAATTGTGTAAACTGTGTTTACCCACCATTACCAATGCTGCTGATTAAGGAAGCTGGTTGTGAAAAAAACACCTACCACAAAATTTACGATAATAAGTTTGAAGTTTTTCTATCTTGTCAGGGGTTAAAGTTCTTATGATGGGGAGAACTTCACTTAATTTAAAGCATTACTAGTATGAGAGGTTAATTAGCATGTTATATTATACTTGTGATCATAAAATATTTATGTGTTATATAATCTTGATCAAAAAAGTTGAGAATGTTTATTGTTTTGGTACAAAATATATTTAACCTAGAGCATGCAGATAATAAAAAATGGAAGAAAATTTTATTTTGATTTATTTATAATGTAATTTTTCTTTGTTTATAAATGAAAAAAAAATAGAAGCAAATTAATACGAAACAATATTAAAATAATTATGATTAGACCTTGAAAATGTTCTTCAAGCTCATTTTTTATCTGAAATTATGAACTTTGTTCGGTAATTTCTTTATGAATTAAAAAGATCTAAAGCATTCTTGAGAAATCCATTTTCCGCTACAAACAATCAAGCCCAATTAAGGTCATCTTTTCCCAAGGTCATACAATATGTTTCAATAGAGAACATTTTAGATAATAGAGAACATTTGTGATGATAAAAAACTGATAATAGAGAATATTTGAGATAATAGAGAACATTTGAGAAAATAGAGAACATTTGAGATAATAGAGAACATTTGAGAAAATAGAGAACATTTAAAATAATAGAGAACATTTGAGAAAATAGAGAACATTAGAGATAATAAAGAACATTTGAGAAAATAGAGAACATTAGAGATAACAAAGAACATTTGAGATAATAGAGAACATTAGAGATAACAAAGAACATTTGAGATAATAGAGAACATTAGAGATAACAAAGAACATTTGAGATAATAGAGAACATTTGAGAAAATAGAGAACATTAGAGATAATAAAGAACATTAGAGATAACAAAGAACATTAGAAATAATAGAGAACATTAGAGAAAATAGAGAACATTAGAGATAACAAAGAACATTTGAAAAAATAGAGAACCTTTGAGATAATAGAGAACATTTGAGATAATAGAGAACATTTGAGATAATAAAGAACATTTGAGATAGTAGAGAACATTGGAGATAAAAGAGAACATTTGAGATAGTAGAGAACATTGGAGATAAAAGAGAACATTGGAGATAAAAGAGAACATTTTAGATAGTAGAGAACATAAGGGATAATAGAGAACATTTGAGATAATAGAACACATTAGAGATAATAGAGAACCTTTGATATTTCCATTTCTATAAGTGGCACAGTACCATCTGCAAATTGCAGATTCCTTATGATCTGCCCTCCTACTTTGATGCTAGGAATTTCCTGTATATGTGTGGCTTGAATAGTGCTAAAGATAATACACATAATTGTCTTTCATCCCTGTCACTATTGCTCAAGTCCTCTATTTCCTACCCTTATTTTTTGTCCTGTCTTGTCAAAATAGATTTCCAACTCAAATAATGTCACTGTAAATGTTTTTTTTATAGAAAATCTAGAGTTTCCGGATACTCCACAGTATGAAAATGTTTTCGGGTAATAGATTAGACAGACAAAAAACTTTCATTTACATCTCTAGACACTTTGCCACAACCATTCTCTAGTACCACCATTTTCCCTGAAGCCTACCTGCTCTTTACTGACTTCTTTGCCCATCTTTTTGGGAATTTGTTTCAAATTAATTATGAGTAGGATTTTTAATGTTGCACGTTGAGTTTGTGTTTCTAAAGTAATCAACCATGCCAGAAGGGACCGGCAGAGTAGGATTTTTAATGTTGCACGTGGGGTTTGTGTTTCTAAAGTAATCAACCATGCCAGAAGGGACCGGCAGAGTAGGATTTTTAATGTTGCACGTTGAGTTTGTGTTTCTAAAGTAATCAACCATGCCAGAAGGGACCGGCAGAGTAGGATTTTTAATGTTGCACGTTGAGTTTGTGTTTCTAAAGTAATCAACCATGCCAGAAGGGACCGGCAGAGTAGGATTTTTAATGTTGCACGTTGAGTTTGTGTTTCTAAAGTAATCAACCATGCCAGAAGGGACCGGCAGAGTAGGATTTTTAATGTTGCACGTTGAGTTTGTGTTTCTAAAGTAATCAACCATGCCATGGAGGGACCGGCAGAGTTATAGACAGATTGTCTCAAGTCTTTTGTGTGGCTGATTTCGTTCAACATTTCAATCTTTTTCGTTTCCTTTTGTTTATGTGAGCTAACTAGCTAGCTAGACATAATTATCTGTTTCTCTCTCTCGCTTTCCCTCTCTCTGTCACCCCGTTTGTTTTTGTGTCTACTCTTGATATACTAATATATTCTGATAAAAAATTTATATCACCACCTGTGTATCTAGAGAAACATGAAAACCAACATTTCTTTTAAACTTAAAGAAAATAAATACATCAAGCTCACTAAAATTGGAAGAGGATAGCAATTAAGGAACAGAGAAATTGAGTAGAATCTCAATTTGTTTGAATAGTCCAAACAATATTTGAAAACAAAAAATACTTAGAAATTAAAAATTGTTAGATGCAATATTCCATTTTATTTTTAGGTTCATTAGTCCCAAAAGTAAGGTGATGTTGACACGTAATTAAATTCATCGTTTAAAATAAGAAGATGTGAAGATAACTTGAAACCTTTTTACTTTACTTGATAATTCAAACAACTGTAACAAATTTATTTAGATAAGTTATTTTTTACTTCAAGAGATGTTCGTAGTTACATAAGTTTGTCAAAATCACTAAGATTTGCTTTTTTTCCTTTACAGCTGTGGATAATACAATGGAAATCTTTTCAATTTAGAGGATATTGATTATTCACATAACTTCGCCAAAATAAAAAAGGAAGTTTTTAGATAAATTAATTTGAAACTAACATAAAATTCATGATTACCTTATATTTTACAGCATAACAAAATTCATTTTTCTTCTCCAGCGATCGTGAAATCTTTATGAAATCCTCAGACTTGAGAAGAGCAGAAAATGGTCTTATTTATCATCTTGAAATGTGAAGATAGCAATATGTCACATATATGGACCGTACACTGCCAAATCAAACATCATAATTTGTAAGGTCAAGAGGCCTGTGACCATGATACAAGTGTTAAATTCAGATGGGGAAGAATTTCTACTTCTCTCTGTTTTTGGCTCTTCCGCCTCTTTGGGAACTGAGGAAACCAAAGAATACTTAATCATTATCTGCACTTATTAGGAGGCCAGTTTTCATAATCAAATGCTTAAGCATGATGATACATCCCGTCTTTCTTCACACAGAAAAGATAGTAGAGTGAGTTTAGAGAAAGATTCAATGACTCGTGAGTATGTATTTAACATTTCAAATGAAACAAATGAAACAATTCATACATGAAAAGGATAGGATAGTGAGCTTAGAGAAAGGCTGAATGACTAGTGAGTGTGTACTTAACGTCTCAAATGAAACAAATTTATAAAACAATTCATACGCGAAAAATTAAGAGAATGAAATTGTGATCATCTTTTTAACACCGCTCCAAACAATGAACAAACTTCGAACTTTTAATCTGCCAAATTAAAGTGTATACAGCCAAGAGTTCGTCTCAAAAGTTTTAAATCAATAATTCCTCTTATATAATTAATAAAAAATGTTTATAAATTCAATTATTTTAAGGGAAAACATTGCGAAAGTTCTCTCTAGACCATTTTGGAGTTTGTAGAACAAGTTCGATATCTGTAACGGGTCGTTTGGAAATTTGTGAATCAACCCGAGAGTAAAATTTTAATTCATCTTTGTGTTATGCCCGTAGCTATACCGCTGTGCGGGGAGTAAGCATTAACAAATATAATTGTCTTGTAACGCCAGCGATTCGTTATACTGTTCAAGTTGCATAGAAAAACACATCTTTTTTTTCTACCGTTTTAAAATTCAAATAACCGCATGACGCTTAGAGGAGAGCAGCCATCACTGTTTTTGATGATTATAGTCGAACTCTCAGAAACGAAGACACTTTTAGACTGTCGTGAGAGAACTTTATGTTTTTCGTCGTGAATCCTCTAGAACTTTCTCGATCCCGGCCTACACAAGATTGTTTACGGCGTTAGAAATTAGATTAAAAGATGGAAAGATATAAGCAGATTCGTTCCAGACTTGGAAATAAGGCTTTAAGTGATAAGAGTCACCACGTTAGGTCAGGAGACAGATGGAACGTACTTTGCACCATAACAGCCGTCTCCTGGTTCATGCATTGCAAGCGAAAGAATGCAAGCCCTGTGATATACGATACTGCAAACGCATTGTCTATATCGACTCAAGTGTAGCGTGATCAAAACTGCGGTATGGGAACCGAGTACCAAACATGACTGCCTTTAACTTCTATGTTCTTTAATAAATTCAAAGGAGTTAGGTGTGCATGGTGATTGGGTTATTGACAGCCATCTTGTACTATTGGGACCCCTTATCTTTTTGATTAAACAAGAAACAAATTATTATTATAATCTTATCCACTCGATCACACTAAACCAGCAATGCAACCGCTTATATATTTATTTTTTTATTTATTTTTAACTTATAAGATAGGCCCTTCCTCTAACATTCAACGCAATTGGCGAGGCATCGTTACTTCGACTGGTAAATCACAAAGTAATTATCACAAATCTTGCATTTTTCAAAATTTTTTTCCCACGGAAAAGCCATTACTGCCGGAGAAGGGCGAGTTATATATAAATTAATATATATATATATATATAAATTCCTATTCTATCACCACTCATGTAACGAAATTGCAAATTAGGTTCAGCTTAGTCATATAAAGAGTATATAATGTTGTTTTTTTTTTTAATTGATAACAGAAGACGGATTAGAGAGGCACATCTCTTGCGGTATTTATTGGTTTTCTATAAACCACCTACCATCAGCGGAGACTTTGATCCAATCAGTGGTAGCGTACGCACAGTTATTACACTGTTTACCAGCAGGTCCTTTTATCCAGCATAAGCACTTGCCAAATTGCCTATGGAATGGGTCAATCGCTTGAATCTGTAGGACCAGAGTGGAAAATATGAACTCATACTGTGAGACCTATCTCATGTACATCCAAGGGGGGAAAAATCTAAAACTTCAAAGATATGTTTTGTCTTTTTCTCTTCTCACTGTCTGGAGAAGACAAAATATCGGACTAGATGAAGCTATGAAAAAAAAAAAAGGGGGGGCTTTAGACTTTGTGAAAGTTCATTCATATTATGTCTTAAAGGAAATTGAAAGGACTTTTTGCTGGTAACTTAGCTATAACTCTTTACTACAACAAAAAGTTATTGGTATTTCAACCCAATATATGCTAAAAAAATAATCTTAATTATTAGATTGATCATGTCATGCGCATTGGGAATTTTTTTTCCTAAACTTAGCTGTAACTGCTCAATTACTAATTTAAAATTTAAAAACTTAAAAGAATTATTTCACACTAATAATTCATTGCATTTCAACTTCCAGCCATGAACATGCATCTCTCACATAGACAAAATGCATTTATTTTAATCTTGGATTGAATTTGTAAATCGTATTTCTTGTATGACTCACCACAATTTGGTACTCATCATTGTCGAGATTAGTAAAATAGACCAACCCCTCAGGCTTTTGCGAACCAGGCTAAATCCAAGAGAAGAAGAAATCATCTTTTAGATCCAGGGAGCATACAAATCGTGGTCTTAATTCACTATTTGAATAAAATTGATTAGAATAAAATAAAGGCAAGGCTAGAAATGATTCTCATAAAACGAGCAGTTAAATCTGACAAGAGCAGGGTCGCTTTCTTGGGGAGTTTAGACTCATGCTCCTGAGATGCTTTTTAAATTAAGGCGCAAATACGCATTGTGAATGCATTGTACTACATTAATTGATATATGCTTGGTTCTAAAAGTTAAAGCAGTAATTTTGACGTTGTTGCAAATTTTTCTGTCTTTGTGTAGAGCAGAAATGAGGAGGTTAGATTACACATGTGATCACTAGACATATACAGACAATATGAAGTTAAAAAATCTTGTATCTTACACATCTATATGTTCCATAGATTTATAAACTGTTTCTCTTTTATATAATTTAATTATACAAAACACAGCTTAATCTGTTATAAGTGACAATTTTTCTTTCTACTGTGTCTCCTCCAAAACTGTTCAATGCACATTAAAAAAAAATTCTTAATTTGAGACTGGAGAACAATTGTGGATGTAGGCTAAATGCTCTTGACAATTTCTTTCATTCTATTACAAGCCAGTTTGTTGCTTTGTTATTGTAAATTTGTTTTTGAAATCAATATTGACCTCAGCTTAAGGAAAATGGGTCATCAAAAGATGTGTTATTCCGTATTGTTCAATCCTATCCCCTGTAAGCCATTGACCCACACAGTGCTCTCAACGCTCTCAGTACAGTTAAAAACATGCTCTGAGAGATTTCCTCAACTGTTATAAAGATCTATATCTAGATATAGGTCTACAGATCGATTTATTTTAGATATTGATAAGGTTTTTTATTTTCATACTTCGAGATATCAGTCTGCTAAGGGAAGTAAATCTTAGACACCTGTAAAAATCTAGATCAAGATTTAGACCTACGATCTAATTATGGTTATCTCAAAGATTTTCTAAGATTTAGGTATAGTATGAGTGCAGGTCTTGGTACTAAAGTTGGACCTACGCTCTTTAATAACAATTAATTTTTTTATACTTTTAAAAGGAAATATATGTTTTCGATTATGATCAATTATTGATACTCATTTATGATACATTTTTGAAAATCAAGATCTTGAAAACATTTTCGTTCACAATTTTTTTTTTAGGAAACATTACTCTAGACGTTGTCTTTTCCTGTTTCACCTCGAGATAAAAACTTTCCTTGAAGGCCTCTAGTAATCTAAACTTAGCTAATAGTATATTATATATATATATATATATATATATATATATATATATATATATATAGAGAGAGAGAGAGAGAGAGAGAGAGAGAGAGTCATACCCTAAGAAACACCTTTGTCTTCCGCTTGAAACACAAGTGCAGTATGCAGAGAATTTAAGGTAAGATCTTCTCTATCTATGAAATGCTCCCACAGTTGAGCACTCTTATCAATTATTCCAACTTATCTTCAAACTTATCTTCAAACTATATATATATATATGTATATGTATATATATATATATATATATATATATATATATATATATATATATATGTATATGTATATATATATATATATATATATATATATATATTAATATTTTAAAAAGAAAAAGTCTCAGTAAATAAAGTCATGCAATTTCAGATTTGCTTATTATTAACATTATCATTATTTTGACTTGAGCTGTTTTTAGATATATGTTGAATTTTTCTCCTTTCTTAAATTTTGACCTAGATTCTCAATCCTACTTTAAGGTACTTAAAATCTTGGCCATAAATTATAAACTATTTTTTTTCTTATACTTTTTCAGTGGAACAAAACCTAATCTGGCGTTGGCGTGTGGTACAAAAGGCTCTGCACTTACATCTAAGTCTAATCTTGAACAACAGATTTTCTTGATTTAACACTTTCATGAAGTCAAAACACTTCACTCCACACACTTTGACTGTCTTCCTAGAATTCTACAAGTTTTAAAACTTTCATTTAGTTCTAAACGGTTACGGGTGCGGAGAATTTTTAGTTTCCAATCTGGCACAATTTAAAAGGAAATAATAAAAGTTCAATGATTTCATACAAAATTTTGAAAAAAATATTCATACATTATTGCAATCTAGTCAATTTTAACGTTCGTTTATTTTTATTGCAAGTTCATAACCTTACCGATCCAATTTACGTTTGTATAGAAGCATTTTTGCATTAAATACATTTACTTGGCCAACAATTTTTTTCGGTTTTGAAAAGATAGACTCTTTCTCTATATCTTGAAAAAAAAACGAAGAGTGAGAAAATTATTTTCCTCCTCTTCAGTATTGTAAAAATAAAACTTACTGGCTCTCTGTAGGAAATTGCTGTGACGTCCATTTTCTCATAAAAGTCCCGCTTGAATAGATACAATTTAAATTGAGTTAAGTTAAATCGTGGGGGAGAGTGACCAATCTTGACTTCTATTGCACCTTTTTCTTTTATGACACGGGTACTCCATGGTGGTATCCATCTTCCTGGATCTAAAGTTTCATAGAAAGTAACAAAGCTAATTTTTAAACAAAGACTGCAGCAGTGATTTCCCATGTGTCATTATTGGCATAAGAATTGGTCTCAGAAACATGCTTGCGTGTTTTGAACAGGTTACACTCCTTATTTTTTTGTAATGAGGTACATCGGACAAGCAATAAAATATATATTCTGAAAGAAATTGAAAGCTTTGGTAGATTTCATTTATGCCTAGTAATGATTCTCTTGATGTTATTTTTTTCAAATTTATCTCTTTATTTTAAGGACTGTATTTCGGATACTTAAATTGGATTTAAGAATTTATATTATGCAATAACAATTCTGGCTCATATATTTATTCTTCTATGTTAGAGTTTTTTCAATCCATCAATGTTTTTGTTACGATATTTATAAATTAGATAAAGCTTAATAAAGGAGAGCATGACAATCCTTCCCTCCTCTAGCCTGTGGGAGGTTCTTGGACGAGCCCCCCCGCCCCCTTCCCCCACACTCCTATCAGTGTTACAATGAAGCCACAGAAAGAAGGTGGTGGGTGAGTGCTAGGCAGTTGACAAGATGTCGCTGATGTCGAGCCACTCAAGCTGGCCAAGCAGATGACCCGAGGTTTTGGGACAATGGTTGGGCAGAACAGCTCAGTATGAGCCCTGCAAACCACTATAGGTATCTTTGTAATGACTAATCATGACACGAAGCAAATCGAAAAAGAAATCAACGACGTAAGGAGTGGTCTGCGACGGGCAGGCCAGATTCGTCTGGTACGGATTGATCGTCATCAAGCGTCGCGCGCCAAATGAAATTCGAAACAATTAGAAAAACATGAAATGTTAGAACAATTCTACAGACAGAAAAGTTAGAAAACATAAAAAAGGAACGAAAAGGATTAAGATTAAAATACTAAGTATCAGTGAAACCAGATAGCAAGGCGCAGGAAAGATAACATCAGGAATGTTCAAAATATTTTACTCAGGAGGCACAGAACATGAGAGACCACTGGCTATTATGCTGGACCAATACATAGCAAAACATTCATAGGATGTTGGACACTATCTGATAGAGTTTTACTTTTAAAGATTGCAGGAAAACCATTAGACCTAAAAATCATTCAAATTTACGCACCAACATGAATTAGTAGAAATGAGAACAGAAACATTTTATAAAGATCTAGAGCTAGCAAAAGCCCAATGCAAACTGCAAGATCCTCTTATCATCACGGGCGATTTAAATGTAAAAAATGGGAGAAGAAAGAAAAGAAAATATGGAAGGACCCCATGGGCTGGACATCAGAAACATACAAAGAGATAATTAAGTTGAATGGTGTCATATGAACAACCTTATTATAGGAAACGCATGGTTTAAGCAAGCAACAAGAAGGGAATGGACATGGAAGCAGAAACCAGATCGATTCCATCCTGATCGGTAAAAGATTGGGCTAACAATGGGCAGAGCTCGAAGTAGCGGTCACAGAAGCAGCAGAGGAACTTAAAACAGGTGTAAAAAGGAAAACAAAAGAAAGATGGATGACTGAGGATATTGTGGAACTTATTGGAAAAAGGACGCAAGTAAAAAAAATCGGGAAAATACGAAACAATACATGAAGAAATACAAAAAAAAATGTGAAGAGGCTAAAGAGAGGTGGATCAATGACAAATGTAGAAAGATCGAATTATACCGCAGAAGTACGGAGCAGACAATGTACAGAAACATTGAAGAAATCTCTGAAAAGAAAACAAGCCCCTTCACAGGATGTCTAAAGTAAAAAAAAAACGGTAACATCATTCTTAAAAAATAAAAATAAAATCCCAGACAGGTTGGCAAAGTACGTTAAGCGAACTTTTTTTAAGACCGCCGAAAGGATTACAAGTAATGAAGCGTAGTAATGAAGCTGGTCCACCTATCATGAAAGATGAGATCCGGGCAGCAATAAGAAGGATGAAATTAGGCAAAGCCACAGGTCCTGGCAGTATATCAGTGGAACTTTTAGAAGCACTTGAAGATTATGGAATTGACAAGATCACAACATTGCTCAACGAAATCTATGACACAGGTCAGATTCCATCAGACATCTCGAAATCTATATTTTTTTTCCACTGCCAAAGAAACCAGGGGAAACAGAGTGTGAATTGCACAGGAACATAAGTCTTATGAGTTATATCACCAAAAAATACTTTTAACAATCATCATAAAGCGAGTCAGAAACAAAATCAAACTAAAAATAGCAAATGAACAGTAGTGTGGCTTTGTGGAGGAAAAGGTGCAACTATGATTAAAAAAGCTCTGGAAGTACAAAAAGATGTATACCTGAGATTCATTGACTACACCAACACATTTAAAGAGTACGACATGATGAGATAATCACACAACTAACACAGCTGAAGATAGATGGTAAAGATCTACGAGTGATAAAAAAACATGTATTGGGAACAGACAGCAGCAATGCAAGTTGAAGTGGAAATCAGCTCATTCCAAGCGTCGTGGCAAACAAGGATGTGTGCTTTCCCCAGACCTTTTCTCTCTCTACAGTGAAATTATTATGCGAAACCTAGAAAGATATCCAGGAGTTAAAGTAAGAGGACACAATGTAAACAACTTGAGATACCCTGATGACACTGCATTAATTGCAGAAAATAAAGCAGATTTGCAACAATTAATAGACATCGTTGAAGAAGAAAGCAGTAAGAAAGGATTGGAAAAAAAGACCGAAGCAGTGGTCACCAGTGGAAACAATGAGTGTCCGTAGATCATTTCAAATACTTAGTTACTTTAGTATCAAGTGATAGACGTAACAACACTGAAATTACATCAAGAATAGCGCAAGAAAAAAAAGAGAGTTTTCAGAGAATGAAATCAATACTACCAAATAACCACATCACAATTCACACAATAAGAAGAGCCCAGGGGTGCTATATTGAACCCGTTCTGGTGTAAGGATGCGAGGCCTGGAAATTTCAAAATAGGTACAATAGAAACTGGAGACAACGGAAATGTGGTTCCTTCAGAGAATGTTACGAATGTCATAGACTGCCAAAATAAAATCAAGCGAAACAGTGTTACTAGAAGTGCCACAGCAAGATCACTCATCAATAGAACACGTAAACACCAAGCAATATTTGTGGCCATGTGATGGGAAGAGAGAAACTACAACAGCTTGTGACAACTGGAAGCATCGAGGAAAGACGCAGCAGGTGAAAACAGCGTGGAAAGATGTTGGGTGGACTAACAAACTGGCTTAAAGTAGGAAGAGTGACAGAAGCACTGAAAGATGTTGGGTGAACTAACAAACTGGCTTAAAGTAGGAAGAGTAACACAAGCACTGAAAGATGTTGGGTGGACTAACAAACTGGCTTAAAGTAGGAAGAGTGACAGAAGCACTGAAAGATGTTGGGTGGACTAACAAACTGGCTTAAAGTAGGAAGAGTGACACAAGCACTGAAAGATGTTGGGTGGACTAACAAACTGGCTTAAAGTAGGAAGAGTGACACAAGCACTGAAAGATGTTGGGTGGACTAACAAACTGGCTTAAAGTAGGAAGAGTGACAGAAGCACTGGAAGATGTTGGGTGGACTAACAAACTGGCTTAAAGTAGGAAGAGTGACACAAGCACTGAAAGATGTTGGGTGGACTAACAAACTGGCTTAAAGTAGGAAGAGTGACACAAGCACTGAAAGATGTTGGGTGGACTAACAAACTGGCTTAAAGTAGGAAGAGTGACACAAGCACTGAAAGATGTTGGGTGGACTAACAAACTGGCTTAAAGTAGGAAGAGTGACACAAGCACTGAAAGATGTTGGGTGGACTAACAAACTGGCTTAAAGTAGGAAGAGTGACAGAAGCACTGAAAGATGTTGGGTGGACTAACAAACTGGCTTAAAGTAGGAAGAGTGACAGAAGCACTGGAAGATGTTGGGTGGACTAACAAACTGGCTTAAAGTAGGAAGAGTGACAGAAGCACTGAAAGATGTTGGGTGGACTAACAAACTGGCTTAAAGTAGGAAGAGTGACACAAGCACTGAAAGATGTTGGGTGGACTAACAAACTGGCTTAAAGTAGGAAGAGTGACAGAAGCACTGAAAGATGTTGGGTGGACTAACAAACTGGCTTAAAGTAGGAAGAGTGACAGAAGCACTGAAAGATGTTGGGTGGACTAACAAACTGGCTTAAAGTAGGAAGAGTGACAGAAGCACTGAAAGATGTTGGGTGGACTAACAAACTGGCTTAAAGTAGGAAGAGTGACAGAAGCACTGAAAGATGTTGGGTGGACTAACAAACTGGCTTAAAGTAGGAAGAGTGACACAAGCACTGGAAGATGTTGGGTGGACTAACAAACTGGCTTAAAGTAGGAAGAGTGACACAAGCACTGGAAGATGTTGGGTGGACTAACAAACTGGCTTAAAGTAGGAAGAGTGACACAAGCACTGGAAGATGTTGGGTGGACTAACAAACTGGCTTAAAGTAGGAAGAGTGACAGAAGCACTGGAAGATGTTGGGTGGACTAACAAACTGGCTTAAAGTAGGAAGAGTGACAGAAGCACTGAAAGATGTTGGGTGGACTAACAAACTGGCTTAAAGTAGGAAGAGTGACAGAAGCACTGGAAGATGTTGGGTGGACTAACAAACTGGCTTAAAGTAGGAAGAGTGACACAAGCACTGGAAGATGTTGGGTGGACTAACAAACTGGCTTAAAGTAGGAAGAGTGACACAAGCACTGGAAGATGTTGGGTGGACTAACAAACTGGCTTAAAGTAGGAAGAGTGACAGAAGCACTGAAAGATGTTGGGTGGACTAACAAACTGGCTTAAAGTAGGAAGAGTGACAGAAGCACTGAAAGATGTTGGGTGGACTAACAAACTGGCTTAAAGTAGGAAGAGTGACACAAGCACTGGAAGATGTTGGGTGGACTAACAAACTGGCTTAAAGTAGGAAGAGTGACACAAGCACTGGAAGATGTTGGGTGGACTAACAAACTGGCTTAAAGTAGGAAGAGTGACACAAGCACTGGAAGATGTTGGGTGGACTAACAAACTGGCTTAAAGTAGGAAGAGTGACACAAGCACTGGAAGATGTTGGGTGGACTAACAAACTGGCTTAAAGTAGGAAGAGTGACAGAAGCACTGAAAGATGTTGGGTGGACTAACAAACTGGCTTAAAGTAGGAAGAGTGACACAAGCACTGGAAGATGTTGGGTGGACTAACAAACTGGCTTAAAGTAGGAAGAGTGACAGAAGCACTGAAAGATGTTGGGTGGACTAACAAACTGGCTTAAAGTAGGAAGAGTGACAGAAGCACTGGAAGATGTTGGGTGGACTAACAAACTGGCTTAAAGTAGGAAGAGTAACACAAGCACTGAAAGATGTTGGGTGGACTAACAAACTGGCTTAAAGTAGGAAGAGTAACACAAGCACTGAAAGATGTTGGGTGGACTAACAAACTGGCTTAAAGTAGGAAGAGTAACACAAGCACTGAAAGATGTTGGGTGGACTAACAAACTGGCTTAAAGTAGGAAGAGTGACACAAGCACTGACAGCGACAAGGAATAGAGATGCGTGGAAGGTGATGATCACCTACGCTAGAGAGCACGGCACCCGATTGATCGATTAATCGCAAAAATGGTATACAATGTTTTTGATTGATAGCAGAATAAGGTTTGGAGAGGTATGACTCGTTATTTACTGGTTGTATGAAAGCGTCCTACCAGTAACGGGGACCATGATCCACTCAGTGGCAATGCGCTGACAGCTGTTTGCACAGTATCGACCTTTGGTTGCTTTCACCCAACACAAGCACTTGCCAACTTGTTTATGGAATGGGTCAATCACTCTAATCTGTAGGATCGGCGTAGAAAATAAACACTAATACTGTGAGATCTTTCCAGAATCAGTTACTATCTCAATCCCCTATCTTATGTCCGTCAATAGGAAAAAAAAAACCTAAGATTTCAAATACAATGTATTGCCACCTTTGTTGCTTATCGTGTTTGCTTGTGATGTTTAACAAGTAATATTTCTTTTATCCTCACTGACTGGGGAAGACAGAATAAAACACTACATGGAGCTATGAAAAGAAGTGGAAGAGTTTTGCAGAAGATTATAGACATAGCTTGTCTTAGTATGAATTTAAAGAAAATTTGCTGGGAACTAAACAACTATTAAGTTTTGCTAAAACAAAAAGTTATGGGTATATTAACGCATTATGTTTTCTTAACAAAGAAAGTATCTTATGCACCCAAAATAATATAATATCATTAGCTCAGATATTCTAAATAGGGGATTTTGCTCCACTACTAATTTCCGCAATACACAATGCTAATTAAATTCATCAAACACAATAAAAGAAGTGCACCTCTTTAACCGGCGTTTCTCTGGTCTTAAATTTGTTAATTTAATTTGCTCTCAGACTTACCACAAGTTTGTATTTATCATTGTCAAGATTAGCAAATTTGACCAAAGCCTGAGAATCTTGTGAATCAGGCTATATCCAAGGAAAAGAAGAAAACGTTTTGCAACTTTTGTCAGTATCAATTATTCCTCACAGTTAAAGTTTAAAATGAAAAAGAAAGTCATTCGATCTTTAAAAAGAAAGCAAGGCTCTTGTAAAATATACGAAACGAGCAATTATAACTGCCAAGAGAAGAATCTTTTTATTGTGAATTCTTGGAACATTTCGCATAACATTTTTTTAAAATTAGGGTTCAAATAAGTCTTTTGAATACATTGAACTATTATTTCAGTATTTCTTAATATATATATGCTTGGTTTTCAAGTTTATGCAGCAGTTTTGACCTTTTATCTTTCATATCCGTTTTTCCAAAAAGATACATAAAATGGTTCCCTCTATAGATTTTAATTACACAAAGAAAGTTGGTTCAATATTATAAAATTCAATTTTGTTTTCTGTCTCCGTTATCTCCTTTGAAACCACTCATGCACAGTGTCGGAGTTTACTACATTTTGGTCTGCAAGTATTATTCTCGAGCGCGATCAATAAAATATGTTAATTTAAGCTATGGAGCTCTTGACAGTTTATTCTATATTATTATATTAACTTACTTTGTCAATTCTGTACTGCCTAATTTGGTTGATGAACCAAATGACCTTTCAATCAATGTTCTCATTTGTTTTCATATTTTTAAACAGTTAAAATTATTGTTCTTCAAATCAGCAGTGGTAAAAGACATTCCTTCTCGCATGAATGGAGTAAAAAATTGAAACAATTAAAATTAAATGATGTTTCGACTTCAGCCTAAAGAAAGTACGCCATCAAAAGATCAGGTAATAACGGCTTGTTTAATTCCATGAATTATACGATAGCGATACCTCAATGGTCACAACAATCGCAGTGCCTTATAATTGTAAACAATATTTTATCAAAACTTTTTTTTTTATTCATATATAGATCTGGATTCAGAGCTATAAATAGATTTATTGTAAGTCATATTAAAGTTTCTCATTTTTCTTACTTCGAGACTCAATCTGAAAAGAAAAGAAAATAAATATTAGGTTGAGATAAAATTCTAGATCTAGATATGAACCTAATATCTAAAGCACGGTAATCTTGAGGACTTTCTAAGATGGAAACTTGGTAGAAATAAACCAAAAAACGGCTAAAAAGAAAAACACTTATTTGGTTTACTTTTTGTGTATGAGACCTATGCTTTTTGTTCGGAGCGGCGGCTGCGAATGTTAACATCATTTTGTGCTTCTTTTACACGCGTTTCTTACTTCGAGGTCTATACTGTGTTATATCTTAGATAGCGACATAGAACCGTAGAAACATTCAATTTGAGCTATTTCATTAACTTGCCGCTTTATTTTTTTACATGAGTTATAGGCTTACAGATTATGAAGAGATCAAGATTTGGATCTAGAAAAACTATAAAGCTTAGCAATCCAGGGCAACCCAATATTTTTTTTTACATCTGAAGCCTTTAAACTTTTTTTTCTCTGTTGTATTGTTTGAGCAGTAGCACGCTTTTATCTTTGTATTGAGAGCACTTTTTTCTCCTATCAGTTCCAGCACTCCATTGTTTCTGTAACGGGTCATCAGCACCGCATTATGGTCTCGGTGGAGAGATAAGCGGGACAGAGGGATGCTTTAAAGATGAGTTTCCTCTTTTGTTTGAGATATCTCCTTCATTGATTCGATGTTTTCATGAGAATTGTGAGAAAACTTACAAATTGTCTCAAGGCTCTATATATTTCACAACTGTTCTATGAGTGGCCCTGGAGGAGATCTATATCTGTTAATGTTGTAAATTTTGCATTTCTTTATTGTAGTAGTCTTCTCCATTTGTTCATTGTTGTAAAGTTTGCGTTCTCTTCAGTTAAATTATATGGTTCTGGATCATTGTAAGAATGTTAAATTTCTGAAGTTTGCATATTTTAATATAGTTTTCTACTCAACCTGTTCATTTGAACGGGGAATCATGCTTGTAGTATTATATTACTAAGTACCTGAAAAATAAGCATGCCGTCATAGGAGACAGTCACTCGGAATTACTGATAAAGTTGAGGTTAGAATTGGTGAGAACAGGGCGGGGAAAACTCAGTAATGAAGTTCACCCACTGCATGAAAATGCCCCCTTGCACAGAGAATAACAAGTATTTCAGACATTTGGCCAAGTGTGGCTTTGAATTCTGCCACACCCAGCTTATTGAATAGACTTTTTCTGGTCACAGAGAGGAGGTTGAAATGTGTGGCATTGCGCGGTGACCATGTAGAGAAATAAATGTAAGTGTGTCTAATTACAAAGTCTATCCTTTTAGACCAAAGATTTTTTGGTTATTCATGATTCATATCTTTTCTATGTAATTCAATCCCTTACTTATCAAACAATTTGAAAAGTGATACTAGGTAACACCTGTAGAAACCATGACGTAATATTTTATAAAGCTGTAATCATAAGTTTAACGTAATAGCCAAAAGCTACTATTCTCGCATCACATCAAATATATCCATTGAATAAATATTTACCGGTTGCTTGGGGGCAAGATATAGTACATTAAAAACATGAAAAGTTAGTGAATCTTATCTCCCTGCTCTTCAACATTAAAATTATAAATCTTACTGGCGCCTTGTAGATAATTTCCTGGAATGCAATTTTCACATCATAGCTTCGCTTTATGAGCATCACTTTGAACTGAGTCAAGTTAAAGTGTGAGGAAGAGAGAGCAATCTTGACTTCTATTGCACCTTCCTCAAGGACACGGGTACTCAGAGATGGTAACCACTTAGCCGGATTTGAATCTGCACAGAAAGTACAAAAAAAAACTTATGTCTAAAGACTGCAGCAGGCTTTGCTATATGGCATCGGATTACATCATTTTTTTTATTTCAAACATATTTCACTATTATTTACTTTTTTTAGAGAGGTACAACAGCCATTGAATAAAAATGCTTCAAGCAAATGAAAGCCTTGACAGATTTCACATATTTGTACCTTTAGTGATGATTCTCTTGAGAGTTTTCTTAACAGAATGTACTCATTTTTAAAATCTATTTATGTAAGTTATTATTATTATTATTATTATTATTATTATTATTATTATTATTATTATTATTATTATTATTATTATTATTATTATTATTATTATTATTATTATTATTATTATTATTATTATTATTATTATTATTATTATTTAATTATTATTATTGTTATTATTATTATTATTATTATTATTATTATTATTATTATTATTATTATTATTATTATTATTATTATTATTATTATTATGAAAAAAAGAATAATTTGGTAAAATGCTTATAAGGAAAAACAATACCCCACTAATCTCTGTAAAATTTGTGAGAGGTCAACTTACTGGCTGTGATGAAAGAACCTGATGTCATATCTAATGACATAAATGTTGACTTCTTCTGGCTTTCCTTCAGATTCTTAGGTGGTGGCATACTGTACACTTTCACCTGATAATTCGTTCCAGGGTCCAAATATTGAATTTGATACTGAAAGCGTAACTGTTTCAAAGTTTAAAAAAGGAGAGAGGTAAGGTTAGAAAACGAACTACATAAGTGTACGGGTTGCACATTATAAGGAATGAAACAAATAAAGCAACAATAATGAGATTGCATCAATCTTAAATCACATATCCGTTGGTTTTTGTACAAGCTTTGTACCTTCCATAAAATATTGAGATGTATTATTACTTTTTTTGTTATTCTGAAAGTTGCTGCTTTATCTAGAACAGATGCAGATTTGACTCTTATTTTATACGGTGGAAACTGAAAAATAGGAAATTAGCTTGAAAATTATTTTCTAAAAATTCATATAATCCTTAAACTATAAATGGCAATGTTTTCTCTTTTTGACTGTTTGACTGACAGAACCTTATTGCTTAACAAGTCTGTCTTGTTAGAATCAAACTGGAAGATTCTGCACATCACTTCTATGCTATTCTCCCAAATCAACAAGTAACCCTTGGCGTTGTTTCTTGACGTTTCTGGATTTAAAGTTGGGAGGAAAAAATAGTAACAGAGCAAAGAAAGGAATTATTAAATGATTTAAAATTTTATCACGTGTAACAAAGAATTGCACATTTAACTCTGAATCACAGATGTTTAATTTTCTTTAAAAACGAATTTGAAAGTTACGTGATGCTCATTATTTTGTATTTCAATGTTTTTTAGAAGAGCAGCAAATCAAACTTCACAAACTTTTGATAAACAGCAAGAAAACAGCTACCACTAGAAATCTTGAAAATATCGGCATCCATAATTTGATACTGCACTTATATGATGGCTCCAAGAGTGAATCAACACTTATCAAATAAATTGTCATGCGTTGTGGATCAATTTAGTTCAGGTCTAGAGCATGATAGCGTGCAAAGCTGCTCCAACATTTCTCTTCTTTCGCGACAAACAAGTATTTTTATTGAATTTTAAAGGCAAACATACAATTCAGATACAAATCTACAAGAGTATTTTTCGCGGTAAAATAAGACAAGGAACAAAATAGAGCTACCTAAAAAGACCAAGTAAAATTATAATTTATGACGATCTTCAAGTTGATTGAAAAAGGAAAAAAATCAGAATTTAATACTGTGATAAGTTGATATTTTCAACGTTGTAATGCATTGTACAGAATAAGGCACCTCTTAAACGTTGTCGAAGAACATTAACTCTGAATGATCAAGGCTAAGAGACCGTATTAAAATTGACTGTAAAAATTGCTTTTCGATTTTTGCTTTCTAAATCTTCTTTAACAGTTTAAGAGTTTAAAAAAATTATAATAATTTTTCTCTCCAAACTGATGATTTAAACCTTGTACATCATCAATTAAAACATCACTGACTAATATTAAACCTCACCGGCGACAGGAGGACTCCAGTGAACGCGCACCGCTGGGACAGCGGACTTTGATCCTTTCTGATTAACTTGTTCCATCGAAAACGTGAGATCAAGTGACTCTGGCCTCTGAACAGAGTCATCATCATCGGTTAAAAAAAAGCCATCTGGCAAATCTGACCGGCTGAAGTGTTCTAAAAATGGCCTGCAGTCTGAGGAGAAATTCAGATCACATTCCTAACTATTATCTTTACATAGTGGGCTCTTTCTCAATTTACTCATGGAGAATTTCTGCTTAAATTGCGCATGCCACGTTATGATCTTTCTCTGGTCTCTTTTTCTTCAAATGTTTTTTTTTTCTATGTGTACATTAAGGTTAGCATTACCCTGCATGACATTCAACTATAAAAGCTTTAGTTATAGAAAAGTCCTTCTTTATTAACTACATTTTGAAAATGTGTTTGAAAATAAAAATGTTGTGTGTGGCAGGAATCAAAACTTTTTTAGCACGCATAGCTTTATGTGAATTTTCTAAAAAGCAATCTAACTTTCACTTAAGCTGATGCTGCTAAACAAGACAAAAAGTGCAAGTGAGTCAGTCTAACACTTCAAACTGTTAACTTTGTTGTGTGATATGTTATCTCTGAGAGACGACTCGACTACTGGCAGCGAATCATTTATTATAAAAAATATTTAGGAACAGACCACTGAATCAGATCAAGTAGTTCTGTCCATTGCACTTCTTAAGAAAAACGCATATCTAGGGTCTCTTCAGCAAATACAAGCAAATAAATGTATTGAATCCATTGAATGGCCAAATAGTCAGACTAGAAAAGGGAAATCTTTGTCCTCCTTCTTGCGTTGATAATCTGTTTCCAGACCCTCACTTAACGACAGACGTCTCCATCTCTTATGGCTAGCCTCCATGTATAAAGGTAACATTTTGTCCATTTACTATGTCTGTCTGGCAGGCTTTGACTTCAGAATACATCGATTTCAAATACCAGCTCATTATTTGACATTGAAGAAAAACAGACAACGAGTCTGTGTAAACCCTCAAACCCCTTTTTTGGCTAAAAAAAAAATTGTGAGATGTGCTTCTTCTTTCCTAATTAATATAGTTAGAAGCTGACATTGTTGCTCATTATGAATCGTCGCCGGCACTAATATCTGATGACCCAAACTGCCAAACTTGCTCTACCTAGTCTGTCTTACCTGAATCATTGTACTCCTCAAGACAAAGATCTTCAATCTACGGATAAAAAAAAATGTAAGTTACATTTGAAGCAAATGTTTAGCGATGTATGAGCCTTGTCAAGTATGACACTAAACAAATTAACTCTTCCTCAATTAATTTAAAGATTAGTTTTCCGACATTTTGGTTTACAAAATAAACAACAAACTACCGAAATGAAACGACATAACTCTTTTTGAATTAAACCATTCTCCCATGCCGACTCGTTATCTACTACTACTACTACTACTACTACTACTACTACTACTACTACTACTACTACTACTACTACTACTACTACTACTACTACTACTACTACTACTACTACTACTACTACTACTACTACTACTACTACTACTGCTACTACTACTACTACTACTACTGCTACTACTACTACTACTACTACTACTACTACTACTACTACTATTACTACTACTACTACTACTACTACTACTACTACTACTACTACTACTACTACTACTACTACTACTACTACCTCTGCTGCTGCTGCTGTTGCCACTACTTCTGCTACTACTACACTACTACTACTACTACTACTACTACTACTACTACTACTACTACTACTACTACTACTACTACTACTACTACTATTACTACTACTACTACTACTACTACTACTACTACTACTACTACTACTACTACTACTACTACTACTTCTACTACCTCTGCTGCTGCTGCTGCTACTGCTGCTGCTGCTGTTGCCACTACTTCTGCTACTACTACTACTACTACTGCTACTACTACTACTACTACTACTACTACTACTACTACTACTACTACTACTACTACTACTACTACTACTACTTACACTACTGCCACCACTACCACAACCTCAACTACCATTACCACTACAACTGCCACTCATGACCAATCACTACTACTGCTATTAGTCATAACCATTACTCTAAACACAAAATCATCAACGAAGAGACAATACCCTTGTGCCAAAACACAATATTTGATACTTCTGTCTATTGAAATCATGTTTCTTTAAATACAACATAGGCAAAAGTAAAGAAAAGTGCGAACCCGTGAAGATCTTTTTTTTTTCTTGAGGGAACTTACAAGATCTCCAGATGATTCCTCGAAGACTTTCAAAGTACATGGATGACTTGTAGAGAATGCACACAAGCTCGCAAGGAGGACATAACCAAAAATTAAAGATTGTCTCAAAGTCATTTCTGAAAAAAAAAAAAACCACAAAAAAGCGAAGAAAAAAATATTGTTTTTCAATATTGAACAGTTTTCCTTTCATAAGAAGTCTGCATGCAGATAAAATTAGACTAGAGCTGAATTTTCTTTAAAAACCAAGGACTTGTTATGATCGGTTTTCCATTATCTCGAGTTCCCTGGCGCTTTTGCTCTCCTCAAACCCTGACAGAATGCTTGAGTCTCACCATAGAGATGACAGTAGATACTAGTACATCTAGCCGCTCTGGTCTCCGTCAGCTCCTCCTGGTCTCACAGGAAGAGTTCAACAGGGAGAAGTTTCACGGGGAGGGCTTCGCGCATATGGGGTGGTGGTGGAAAGGGTCAAACTTCGCCCAGAGCAGCTAGAGCGGTAACTTGGCTAGATAGACCAAATTATACAGAATATATTTTGCCCCCCATTAACGCAAAATAAATCAATGTTTAAATTGACGAAAACATAAACAAGAAATATGAGGAAATGTTTAGTTGTATCTATTATGTTCCAAACTTTCAATTTTTAAAATTTTCAAAACCAGCCACGAGTGAACAATGGAGGACGGTTAAAAGTCACCGGCACCCCATTGCCCACACTAGCGCCTTGCTTCACTTACTGATAGCAACAAGTCAATTAGTTTTGCCTGTGCCAGATTAATCGCGCCGATGTGTACCATACAGAGTTCGCCCCATACATTGTGGCACCACGAAGGTCTTCTCTCTCCGCCGACTGAGGCCAATCATGATGTGTTGACAGATGCACGCCTCAGGCAATACTGTATGTTTTAGGACCTAGGTTGGACAAATCGCAATAGTGTTCCAACTGCCTAAAATAATAATAATAAAAAAATGTGTGTGTGTGTGTGTGGGGGGGAAGTCCGAGCAGTATTGACATTAAAATTAAGTTAGGCGAGATTCCACCTTTTTGTACTAAATCAGTCTGAATAACGCTATTGTTTTGATATATACTCTTGCTTTCAATTTAAGTTTCTTTTCATATTGTGCCTTTTCATCAAACTGTATTTATTTAACCGACGGCAAAATTTTGCCTCATTTACATCCGATATTGTGAGTATTTGTTTTCCAAGATAATATAATTGCAAATTCATTTTTGGTCATACAATGATATGACTTCAGTTCCAGTATATTTTTATATATCTTGAAAAGCGTTCAATTTACCGACAAAAAAAAACAAGAAGTGCTGGACCAGACCATTGTTTCCAGAACATGATAACAAACAGTTTTCATTTGTTCTATGTCTACTTTAAACAATTAGAGCTAACGTCAATTTCCATCCTATACAAATATTATCTATATGCCCTGTGAATTTTAGAACCAACAGTCAAGCAAAATGGATCAAATTCTCTTCAAATTTGTTCTATGTCCAACATGCGAGAGTTTTTCTTCAACTTACATCTGTTCTATGTAAAATATTGACGAGCAATCAATGAAGTTACAAGTGTTCTATCACCAAAGGGAATCGATTCCATAAGATTTCTTTTGTTTTATTTCCAAAGCGGAAGAGAAAAACCGGTTTACATTTGAAATATCTCTATCATATCCAATATCGTCCTAAACAAAACAAAACACGCGAAATCAATATTTTTTACAATGACGAGCCTCATACGGAAAAATTTCAATGCTTCTGAAGTCTACAGCGTGATTAGAAAAGTTAGTTTAGTGTGTTCAATTTTTGTAATGAAATAGATGTGGCGCATGTTCTCCAATCCATAACATAATATAATATAATATAATATAATATATGTCACTATTTTCATATCTCAATCTAATATTGATTTAAACTATTTGATTTTTTACCTATTAATAAGTTTGAGATTGATCTAGAATACAGTATAAACTATATAGATAGATTTAGAAATATTATCTAGATCAGATTGAGATCTTGTCTTGAGTGTAAATCTAGATCTATGCTAGACAACTGAAATCCTTCTCAGACCCAATGGATTCTAACTTCGATCTTAAGGGAGGGGGGGAAGAGCAGGCACATATACTGCGGGTTATGACGTGTAGAAAATGATGGTTTTAAAAATTTGAAAATATAAAACAATTTTTTGTAGAAAATTGACACGTGTGGGTATAAAGTGAATGGAAGTTTGAGAGGATTTCCTAAAACTAAGTCATGTGGACATAGAACACATAAAAATTGAGATGTCGCATTATTTTAAAAACAAGTTGTTCA
>JAWDGP010007907.1:215000-230000 GCA_033675545.1 Elysia crispata
CATACTTTTCAAAATTATAGACTTGTGTTTTGATGTATTCACATTTAAATAATATCTAAAATGGGCTATCCAAATTACACTATGCTACGCGTAAAGTTTATAGGTTTGCATAGCAATTATATGGTTTTGAATATTAAAGTTTATCAAATTTATTTTTTTAAATAGAATCTGTGATAATTAGACAAAACAATTTACAGTCAATTTTAAAGCTTCTAACTCATGGCGGCTAGGAAGGTTCCAAATAATAATAATAATAATAATAATAATAATAATAATAATAATAATAATAATAATAATAATAATAATAATAATAATAATAATAATAATAATAATAATAATAATAATAATAATAATAATAATAATAATAATAATAATAATAATAATAATAATAATAAGAAGAAGAAGAAGAAGAAGAAGAATAAGAAGAATAAGAATAAGAAGAATAAGAATTTCATTTATTTCAAACTAAGTTTCATACCTCGAACTGTTATGTTTTGTTAGAATGATATTGATTGATGGGCACGGAACAAGATAAATGAAATAAGAACTCTCACCCTCAAGCTATATCCCTTTACGGATCTTTGCGACAAAACTAAACTACTTGGGAGATTCTGGTTGGTTTTCGTTTTTTGGTTTTTGCTTTTTTCATTTCAAAATCTTTTGCAATTCTTAATCATGAAATATCTTTTATAACTGTTTATTGCGAAGATCATGAAAACAGTAGAGAAATAGAAATAGAGAGGGAGAGAGAGAGATAGATAGATAGATAGATAGAGAAAGAGAGAGAGAGAGAGAGAGAGAGAGAGAGAGAGAGAGAGAGAGAGAGAGAGAGAGAGAGAGAGAGAGAGAGAGACAGACAGACAGACAGACAGGCAGACAGACAGACAGAGATGAAGGAATAACAGTTTGTTTAATACCTTTTGATAGATTTCATTCCCAGAAGAGCTGCACCATACTTCGCTAAATACTGTATAAAATAATCATAAATTTTCAAGAAATTGAAGGTGCGTAATTGATTTCCCATTAAATCCTCTTTTAATTTTGTCTTAATGTGTATCATTAATTTTGTCTAAGACCATAAAAACAAAACATATGCCGTGCATCCTTAGAATAATGACAAAGTTTAGCTTTATACTTCCCCATGTTGTTTGATTTAATCTCACCTGAGAAACTTTGGTTTTTCTTCAGCTTGTGGTGGGATGTTTAGGTAGGATCTAAGATCACCCAAATAGGGACTCAATGGAGATCTGAACCCAGACCTCTTTATTTTTAGCTGTTCGCTTTATCAGCTTACTACATATGGCACTGTAAACTTCGGTCTGCATGCAGCTTTTATTATTAGGTAAATCCATGCTCAAACAAAAGCTTTTTAGTGTATTTTGTTTGATCTGGTAAACATAAATGAAAACTTCACTTTAGGAATGCACCACTGCATGAAATGTGTGACCTTTTTTTCTCCTTTGGGTTAACATTTATACACAAAACACTGCAATATTAGTAATATGAAAGTGACTCCAAATGACGCCTTAAAAAATGCTAGGCTTTAAAAAATCGTAACTAATTCTTGTGATTAAATTCAGATTTTTACGCAGACTCAGACTCAGACGCAGACACCAGGGTGGGTAGACTCACTGAAGGAGTGGACGGAGACACTAGGGTGGGTACACTCACTGAAGGAGTGGACGGAGACACTAGGGTGGGTACACTCACTGAAGGAGTGGACGGAGACACTAGGGTGGGTACACTCACTGAAGGAGTGGACGGAGACACTAGGGTGGGTACACTCACTGAAGGAGTGGACAGAGACACTAGGGGTGGGTACACTCACTGAAGGAGTGGACGGAGACACTAGGGTGGGTACACTCACTGAAGGAGTGGACGGAGACACTAGGGTAGGTAGACTTACTGAAGGAGTGGACGGAGACACTAGGGTGGGTACACTCACTGAAGGAGTGGACGGAGACACTAGGGTGGGTACACTCACTGAAGGAGTGGACGGAGACACTAGGGTAGGTACACTCACTGAAGGAGTGGACGGAGACACTAGGGTGGGTACACTCACTGAAGGAGTGGACGGAGACACTAGGGTGGGTACACTCACTGAAGGAGTGGACGGAGACACTAGGGTGGGTAGACTTACTGAAGGAGTGGACGGAGACACTAGGGTGGGTACACTCACTGAAGGAGTGGACGGAGACACTAGGGTGGGTACACTCACTGAAGGAGTGGACGGAGACACTAGGGTGGGTACACTCACTGAAGGAGTGGACGGAGACACTAGGGTGGGTACACTCACTGAAGGAGTGGACGGAGACACTAGGGTGGGTACACTCACTGAAGGAGTGGACGGAGACACTAGGGTGGGTACACTCACTGAAGGAGTGGACGGAGACACCAGGGTGGGTAGACTCACTGAAGGAGTGGACGGAGACACTAGGGTGGGTACACTCACTGAAGGAGTGGACGGAGACACTAGGGTGGGTACACTCACTGAAGGAGTGGACGGAGACACTAGGGTGGGTACACTCACTGAAGGAGTGGACGGAGACACTAGGGTGGGTACACTCACTGAATGAGTGTACGGGGACAATAGGGTGTGTAGACTCACTGAAGGAGTGGACGGAGACACCAGGGTGGTTAGAATTACTGAAAGAGTGGACGGAGACACCAGGGTAGGTAGATTTAATGAAAGATTGGACGGAGACCCTAGGGTGGGTAGACTTACTGAACAAGTTGTGGGAGAATGAGGTGGGTAGAGTCACATAAGGAGTGTTGAAAGACTCTGGTGGGTAGACTCACTGATGTAGTGCTGGGAGAATGGGATGGGTAGACTCACTGAAGGAGTGGACGGAGACACCAGGGTGGATAGACTCACTGAAGGAGTTGTGGCAGACTGAGATGAGTAGACTCAATGAAGGAGTGTTGGAAGACTGGGGTGGATAGACTCACTGAAGGATTGGTGGGAGACTGGGTGGGTAGACTTACTGAAGGAGTGGATGGAGACACCAGGGTGGGTAGACTTACTGAAGGAGTGGACGGAGGCACTAGGGTAGGTAGACTTACTGAAGGAGTGGATGGAGACACCAGGGTGGGTAGACTTACTGAAGGAGTGGACGGAGACACTAGGGTAGGTAGACTTACTGAAGGAGAGGACGGAGATACCAGGGTGGGTAGACTTACTGAAGGAGTGGACGGAGACACTAGGGTAGGTAGACTTACTGAAGGAGTGGACGGAGATACCAGGGTGGGTAGACTTACTGAAGGAGTGGACGGAGACACTAGGGTAGGTAGACTTACTGAAGGAGAGGACGGAGATACCAGGGTGGGTAGACTTACTGAAGGAGTGGACGGAGACACTAGGGTAGGTAGACTTACTGAAGGAGTGGACGGAGACACCAGGGTAGGTAGACTTACTGAAGGAGTGGACGGAGACACCAGGGTGGGTAGACTTACTGAAGGAGTGGACGGAGACACTAGGGTAGGTAGACTTACTGAAGGAGTGGACGGAGACACTAGGGTAGGTAGACTTACTGAAGGAGTGGACGGAGACACCAGGGTGGGTAGACTTACTGAAGGAGTGGACGGAGACACTAGGGTAGGTAGACTTACTGAAGGAGAGGACGGAGATACCAGGGTGGGTAGACTTACTGAAGGAGTGGACGGAGACACTAGGGTAGGTAGACTTACTGAAGGAGAGGACGGAGATACCAGGGTGGGTAGACTCACTGAAGGAGTGGACGGAGATACCAGGGTGGGTAGACTCACTGAAGGAGTGGACGGAGATACCAGGGTGGGTAGACTCACTGAAGGAGTGGACGGAGATACCAGGGTGGGTAGACTCACTGAAGGAGAGGACGGAGATACCAGGGTGGGTAGACTCACTGAAGGAGTGGTGGGAAACTAGGGTAGGTAGACTTACTGAAGGAGAGGACGGAGATACCAGGGTGGGTAGACTCACTGAAGGAGTGGACGGAGACAACAGGGTGAGTAGACTTACCGAACAAGTGGTTGGAGACCCAGGTGGCTAGACTCACTGAAGGAGTGGTGGGAAACTAGGGTGGGTAGACTCACTGAAGGAGTTGTGGGAAACTAGGGTGGGTAGATTTACTGAAGGAGTGGTGGGAAACTAGGGTGGGTAGATTTACTGAAGGAGTGGTGGGAAACTAGGGTGGGTAGACTTACTGAAGGAGTTGTGGGAAACTAGGGTGGGTAGATTTACTGAAGGAGTGGTTGGAAACTAGGGTGGGTAGATTTACTGAAGGAGTGGTGGGAAACTAGGGTGGGTAGATTTACTGAAGGAGTGGTGGGAAACTAGGGTGGGTAGATTTACTGAAGGAGTGGTGGGAAACTAGGGTGGGTAGATTTACTGAAGGAGTGGTGGGAGACTAGGGTGGGTAGACTCACTGAGGGAGTGGTGGGAAACTAGGGTGGGTAGACTCACTGAAGGGGTGGTGGGAGACTAGTGTGGGTAGACTCACTGAGGGAGTGGTGGGACACTGGTGTGTGTAGACTCACCGAAGGAGTGATGGGAGACTACGGTGAGTAGACTTACTGAAGGAGTGGGGGGAGACTGGGCTGGGTAGACTCACCGAAGGAGTGGTGGGAGACTGGGGATGGGTAAACTCACTGAAGGAGTGTTTGGAGAGTGGGGTGGGTAGACTCACTGAAGGAGTGGTGGGAAACTGTGGTGGGTAGACTCACTTAAGGAGTGGTGGGAGACCTGAGTGGATAGACTCACTGAAGGAGTGTTGGGAGACCTGAGTGGATAGACTCACTGAAGGAGTGTTGGGAGACTGGGGTGGGTAGACTCACTGAAGGAGTGAAACACGGTTAAATTGCTCTAGAATTTAGACTTTTAAGTCGGTATCGATTATGATTTTTGAAGCCTAAAAAATTTTGACTATTTCTTGAACTTTACGTATATTGACCTGTGTTCAAAATGCCAATATTAACAATCATAGAAAGAGCAAGAAAAAATGGAAGAAATGAAAAAGGTGATTATGAAAAGTATTAAAAAAGGCCAGCTTTATGATTTTGAGATTCACTTTAGCTAATAAAAATACGCTCAGATTTCATAGCCCTCTTCACAACTTTTATGAGATTAAGATTACTTACTTTTTCTATTGACAAGTTAGCAATGCATTCTTCCAAATATTTTTATACTTGACAGGGAGGGGCCAAATGGAACAAAAATTATAGATGTCTATAATGAATAATTACAGCAACTTTTAAATTAAAACAGTGCATGGTTGTATTTTTTCAACAAAATAAATTTTGCGGTATCCTTCTAAAATGTTCTTTTTTAATTATTAAGTATTTGTTAAAAGCGATTCAGTAGTGTGTCTTTCTTTACTCGTATGGTTTCACACATTTGAAGTCTAGCGCTGGACGAAGTCGTTCATAAAAGTGAAAGAGAATGAGCAAAACTGCCTAATATCAACCCTTTAATTATTTTCTAACTTATATTGGTGAGCCTCTCTGTCACCTGCGCCAAAAATAAGTTCAAGGTTTGAATTGAGTGGAAAATCCAGGTGTAACCGAATTAAATGAACAAAACATAATTAAAATTTGTAAATCTTGGTTTTGTTTCAAACAAAGCTAAATCGAGAAATTTTGAGGGGTAAGGGATACAAGAAAAAAGTTTCCAGGAGAAAAAAAAGCTTAAAATGAGTTGCTCGGCCTGTTTCATATTTTTCTCAAGCGCTTAGGAAAAATGAGGATAGTTTGACAGGCATGGCGTTGTAGTTTCAAATAAATCCTATACTAGAATTGTTAAAGAAAACTTGCGAAAAATAGATCATAATATTGATGATGATGATAAAGATAGTTATGATGATTATGATGGCGGTGATGGTTATGATGATGGTAATAATGATCATAATGATTATTATGATAGTGATGATGATTGTTATGTTGTTGTTGATGATGATGATGATGATGACGATGATGGTAATGGTGTTGGCGGTGACTGAAATGTTGATGATGATGATGATGATGATGATGATGATGATGATGATGATGATGTTGATGGTGGTGGTGGTGACTATAATGTTCTTAATGATAGTGATGTTGATGATAATGATGATGATGATGATGATGGTGATGATGTTGGTGGTGGTGATGACTATAATGTTCTTAATGATAGTGATGATGATGATGATGATGATGTTGGTGGTGGTGGTGATGATGTTGGTGGAGATGGTGATGACTATAATGTTCTTAATGATAGTGATGATGATGTTGATGATGATGATGATGATGATGATGTTGGTGGTGGTGGTGATGACTATAATGTTCTTAATGATAGTGATGATGATGATGTTGATGATGATCATGATCATGATCATGATCATGTTGGTGGTGGTGGTGATGACTTTAATGTTCTTAATGATAGTGATGATGATGATGATGATGATCAAGATAATCACGATAAACACAAAGCTAGCGGTGAAAATAATGGTATGATCATCATGATCATAATCCACATGGCAGTTCATAATGGCAACTAAGAGTCACATTTTTTTTATTGATGTATTTGTTTATTTATACATTTATATTTCTATATGTTTTTTTTTGCTTTTAAATACTTCAAAGCAAATTCAGAATATTTTTGATTAAAGGAAAAAACTCCAAGAACATTAATTGTCCAGACTTTTTTCTCAATGATTAAACTTTAGCAGTCTTTTTAAATAGTTTAGGCGGTCAACACAAACAAACACACACACACACAAATTCAAGTTTTTTTAAATTTGATTTTTGTTTCAGTATTAGTAACCTCTGGTCGACGAGAATGCATAGTGTAGGCCTACGTGTGACAAATAGTGCGTTAACTTTTTGTATGTCTTCAACTGCGTTGAAAATAGAAAAACAAATGTCGATCAAAACTCCAGATATTAATTTCACATGAAACAAATCCATCTTGAAAGAGGATAAATCTGACATTTATACGTGTCTTTTTTTTCAATTTGAAAAGTAGCTGCGTTAACGTCCTGTAGAGTCAGTAAATTGGTCAGTTAGGTTTACATAAAAATCGTTATCTCTGTTAACTGCTAAACCTTTTTTTTAAATGGGAGGAGGTGGGGTGTTTTTATTTCCTTTCTGGAATTAATGAAAAAAAAAAGATCTCCCAAAGCACCTAAATAGTGGTTATACAAAGTATTCATATCCTCGGCTATTTATAGAATATTCCCAATTGGTCGGATCAAATCAGCCTAAAAATTGTATGAGAAAAGCATAGAAAGCATGGCTTGAAAGCGAAAACTATGGCAGTTGAAACTGAACAAGATACCCTGTAGTGCTGTGTGGTTGGAAACAATCATAGGCTGTCAACACGCCACCTCGCCACTTCGCCATCCCGCACCCAGTGAAGATTTTCAGAACAATAAGATCCAGGAGAGCTCTGAGACAGAGGAGAAGGCTCTGATCTATCAAGCTACAAAATAAAATTCAATTATTTTTAAAAATATTTTCAATTTTTGTATCTTTTGAAATGTTTCTTATAGACTGCTTTCCCTGTTACAAACGCTTAATCACGGTTGGTTTACTTCTCTCGCTCTTACAACCAAAAAAGCCTCACGATTGTACCGCGGGATAAAATATAGTACTTTTCCTATTTCAACCTAAGAGCTAATTGGCAGTGGATTCGCCTAAAACTCGTTATACGACCTAATAATCACATCATACTGAGACAGGCCAGAGGTTATTCTCTCTCCTGAGACCCAGCAGCCATATCCATGTTAGCCAGCCCACAACTCTCCTTATTTTACATAGCTTCTACAATCATGAGATTACTCGACTAATCTAACCCCCTTCCAACCTAACAATCAATCTAATTGACATTCTTATAGAATGGATTGTAATTGTGAATTATACTTATGTTTTAATCTGTTGTTAAAGTGTGTTGACGCAATACTGATGGCGCGGGTTGTTATAAAAACTGTAGCCCTAAATGTGATGGACCAAAAAAGGCGGGCGATAATAAAGATGGATCGTGATTCGATGATTGTTCCTATGTTTACCTCAGAGACAAGATTAAAATAGAGAGGAAAAACTTTTCCGCCTCTATGTGTTCTCCATTATTATTTATTATATAACAAGTTTGCAGGAGAGACAGCATCAGTTAGCAAAATAAATATATCATACAAGCTTAGAACTTATATTTTTTATGTGTTCGAATATTGTATTAAAAAAAATTATTTGAGACAAAAATTAATTGCTCAAAATTATCCATTATCGACAAGTTTGCCCTGCTTGACAAAAACACCATGCTGATCACTGCATTCTTTGTAGAAAGGCATGTCTGAGCTACTGTCACAAGATCGTTATTTTATCAACATTATTGTTATGCTGCATGATATTCTTATACCTTGTCAAATATCTCTCTCTCTCTCTCTCTCTCTCTCTCTCTCTCTCTCTCTCTCTCTCCGTCTCTCTGTCTCTGTCTCTATCTCTGTCTGTCTGTCTGTCTGTCTGTCTGTCTGTCTGTCTGTCTGTCTCTCTCTCTCTCTCTCTCTCTCTCTCTCTCTCTCTCTCTCTCTCTTTTTTTCCCACCCCCTCTCTGTGTAACTGTTGTTCTATTCTATTTATATTTTCCTTTTATTTTCCAGCCGCCTCTTCCTGTGCCTTTTCATTTACTGTCCTTTCCTCACCTTCTCTTTGACGACCATTCTGTCTTTTTGCTCTTTAATCCATATCCTTTCCTTCTGCTTTCTTCTTCAGTGATGTCTAATAATTGGGGCAAGTCTTCTTTATTTTCTGCAATTAATACAACGTCATCAGCGTATCTTATGTTGCTTACTTTGTGCCCTCCTATTTTAGTTCCTGGGTTTCCTTCTATGCTTCTTAAATCATTTCACTGTAGAGAGAGAAAAGGTCTGGGGCAAGCACACACATCCTTGTCAGACACCACACTTTATTTTTTTTTGGTTTGTTTAATGAACTGATTTACCCACCAACTCACATTGTTACTGTCTTTTATCAGTACATTTTTTTTAAATCAGTCAGGCCCAAGGACATCCCTCAGACTAGCAGAGGGAAGGATACCCTCATTTCTCTTTCTCAGAGTTGGCTCTGATCTGCCGCCCTATAAAAGTCATGCTTTTTTACCTCTAAATTGAGCAAATATTATGAATTTGATTTAATCTTAAAGCATTGTAAGGTTTACACTTTTGATAAACAAAAATTTAATTTTTACACTGCTTCTTGCTGTAGTCATTATTATTTATTTTTTTTTTGCTCTTTAGTAAGCGTAATTTAATAGTAAGCTATACGAATGTGATTTTCAACTTCTACACTGTACGTTGTAACTGTCTAAACCTCGCCTCCATTCTCATTCTTTCTTTTCTCGCCCATTTCTGTCGTTCTGTCTTATCCTGGGCTGAGACTGCGAGAATTTTCTCCTTTTGTCTCGTCCTATATCATTTTTTCGGATATTACCTTTTCATTTCACTTTTTCAGTTCATATAACGACAATAGCTCTAAACTTTGATGAGAGCTGGCTCACCAGATTCGAACCTTTTTCTTTCTTTTTCTCTAAACTCTTGAGGTTTCTATGTAAGGAATAGAAGGACCCAAGGGTGCAACTCACCGATTTTGGAAAGGAGGACCTAGGGGTAGTAACAATAATTCTAATCCAGGTTAATTCGAAGCACTTGTGGGATTGACTGACAGTTAAAAAAATAGCATTATATGAAAGAATATATTTGTGAAATTTCTTCCTATATTTTTAGTTAAATAACTTTGTACAGCTTCAAATTTCAAAGAGGGTTAGAACGAGAGAGAGAGAGAGAGAGAGAGAGAGAGAGAGAGAGAGAGAGAGAGAGAGAGAGAGAGAGATCTCAGGCTATCTCTCTTTAGTCCCAATCGACATTCAGGTTGCAAGACTGATGGTTTCTTGTGGTTTATTGTGGTTTATTGAGGTTTATCGTGGTTTATTGTGGTTTATTGTGGTTTATTTATATGAGCCCAGCAAGCACAGCAGCTGTGAGTTGACCATATCAGGGCTAGATCAGAGCAAAAAGTAAGATAATATGCAGAGAAGAAAAGATAAGAGAAAAGGAGTAAAATACTAAGATCTAATTGCGTCATTGTTGTGAGCGAGTTTTCTATAGTAGATTTTACTAAAAATTAATATATATGTTTAGATTCAGTGTCTAAAATTTGGTGCAATATCATCATAATGCTACCTCCATACAAAATTTCAGTCATTCAAAATTCTTTACCATCCTAGCAAAGAATATACCGTGCACTTTTTTCCATGGCAGCTAAAATAATTTGTGCAACCTTATTTATTAAGTCCAAAGAGATGAGTGATATTCTAGATCTAGATACATAGATCGATCTAGTATGTCGAGGGGTGCCAATCTCAAGTTAACAAGCCGTCCTTACCAAACGAGGGCTTCCCGAAAAGAAACCGATATTATTTGTTTTCTAACAATAATTATGACAACGCAGTGACTAGATTTAAATCTATAGAATACCAGTGCCAAATCCAGAATATCTCTATGTATACGACTATCCACCATTGAACATTGAGTCTTACTGGTAGAAGCTTTGGCATCTAGCTCGTTGCCTCTTACTTCAAAGGAGTCAATGGTTCACACCCCACAGAAGCAAGCCTTGTTTAATCATTTTTACTCGAAGCCTAAAACCTAACCACTGCTGAGAACTGCCTAACACATAGGCTCTTATAATTCTTACTTATTATTATTCTAGCCTTTTGCCTCCTCTATATCAAAACTGAAAACTAATGTCTGCTTTTGTAACATCTTTGCCTGTTATGTAATAGACTAGCTTGAATTCTTTCATAATTATCTCTCACATCAAAGGTTGCAATGACATTGGCTCCTTATGTGAAGAAAAAGCAGCCAATCGTCCTTTAGTTCTTACCACAACCGATTTCTGCATTTATAAGATCTTTTCTAGTCTGCTACACTATTGGCTAGCCTTAAGGATTTATATCTCTTACATCAAGTGTTGCAGTATGCAGTCATTGCTTCTTTGTATTGTGAATGTTAATTAAGAGCAGCTTATCAAAATCATTTCTGAAGCAGGTAAATGTTCGCCACCCAAATGGTTTTGCCTTGTCATTCTCTTTACTTCTTCTACTATATTATCTTACGGACTCTGTGTCAGTTTTTCTCTGCATTTTTATATGCCTTTATATATGTCCTTATCTAGCCTCTTTTCTTGTGTGTGCTTAAATTTGTGTGCCTTTTTTCTTGCTTTTTTTCTTGTGATTATTACTGAAACCATCAGATATATTTTCAGCTGGAGTTCAATTATAAAGCTCACAGCACTTACTAAATGGAATTTCAGATTGTCATATTTTTGCATGGTCTTTTATTTTGTGGTCATCAGTAGCCTACTAGGGGCCTCTAAAAGAATTCTAAATTGTGTGTTCAGATTATGTTTAGATATAAGCGAGTCTAATTCTTCTAAAAGCTCAACTCTGATTTGATGTAAAGTGTAAATAAGGAAATTTTATTGCTACGTTATACTCAAATATATATTTGTAAGAACTCAACTGTATACTTAGATAGAGTTTATAAGAAAATGTTATTGATATTTTATTCTTATAAGCTTCTATAGAGAAAGCTTTTCTACAATTGAATACTCTTTCACATGAAAGTTGTAAATTGTTTACTATTTTTTTCTCATCCTTATTGTTCAATGTGAGATACTAAAGCCAAGTATAATAAATAATTTCATTTATAATCATGTATATTTGAATAAATTGTTATCTTTAATGTTTTGTATATAAATGAAATTCTTTATAAATTGATAGAAAACGGCAAATATTTGACATTATTGGTTAATGATCTACATGCTCAGCGAGTTGAGAGTATCTAATATCTCATTAAGTCTGGCCATTACAGGCCCAAGACCTGGTGCTGTGTGTGGATAAGAATGAGGTGTCATCTTGTGTTGAGGGTATCTAACATCTCACTAAGTCTGGCCATTACAGGCCCAAGACCTGGTGCTATATGTGGATAAGAATGAGGTGTCATCTTGTGTTGAGGGTATCTAATATCTCACTAAGTCTGGCCATTACAGGCCCAAGACCTGGTGCTGTGTGTGGATAAGAATGAGGTGTGATCTTGTGTTGAGGGTATCTAATATCTCACTAAGTCTGGCCATTACAGGCCCAAGACCTGGTGCTATGTGTGGATAAGAATGAGGTGTCATCTTGTGTTGAGGGTATCTAATATCTCACTAAGTCTGGCCATGACAGGCCCAAGACCTGGTGCTGTGTGTGGATAAGAATGAGGTGTCATCTTGTGTTGAGGGTATCTAATATCTCACTAAGTCTGGCCATTACAGGCCCAAGACCTGGTGCTATGTGTGGATAAGAATGAGGTGTCATCTTGTGTTGAGGGTATCTAATATCTCACTAAGTCTGGCCATGACAGGCCCAAGACCTGGTGCTGTGTGTGGATAAGAATGAGGTGTGATCTTGTGTTGAGGGTATCTAATATCTCACTAAGTCTGGCCATGACAGGCCCAAGACCTGGTGCTGTGTGTGGATAAGAATGAGGTGTCATCTTGTGTTGAGGATATCTAATATCTCACTAAGTCTGGCCATTACAGGTCCAAGACCTGGTGCTATGTGTGGATAAGAATGAGGTGTCATCTTGTGTTGAGGGTATCTAATATCTCACTATAATATTTCATCAGAATCTATACTGATGTGCATAGTAGACTTTATTAGTTATCTTATATTGCTTCATCAACTAGTAATTTTCCTTTCCCTCTGCCATGAGAATTTTAAACATTTACACAAGGAAAAAATGAACATATTTTTCATCGTTTGGTAATAAAACTCACTTCATTTTACTGTCACACATCCTGTCTTGTCAGAGGCTAGGCAGATATAGATATGATACTTAATGGAGTGCTTTAAAGAACGCATCGTGCACATGAGGTTCAGGATTTTTATTACACGGATCGACAAGATCCTAAAGCTTTTGCTCATCAAGTTGTGTGTACTCATTATGTACAGGCTGTAAATTAATTGCTCTAGCATGGGGTATTTTTAGCCCCTTTCTTCCTTTCTGCCCAAAGTCTGATTTAAACCAGCTGTCTCCAGACTCACCATAGTCACAATGACATGTCGATGAAATTAGGGCTTTCACTCCTTATTCGGAATATTTTGAGTTAAGGTAATGAATTCTCTATCAAAGCTAAAATTTGTTTGACATTTATATGAAATCTGCAGCCTTCTCTGCACCTTAATTTTTATGGCTCTTGCTCTAACTGGTTTACCTTTCCTGGTTTTATTCACCTGACCAAGGTTCCTTTTGCGTTTGGCGACATTGAACCTCTAGTAAGTTGTCAGGCTGTCTCTGTCGTCTTCAGCCACTTGGTGTGTCACAAGGGGCAGAGGACTGGGCATGGGATGGTGATTCCACAATAGAGCCTGCAGACTGCAAAGGACTTGGTGTAATGAGAGAATTGTCCCCAGTGTAACTGTCGCCGAAAGATATCGTGGTGCTACTTGCGGCATTGCCAGGTCCCACCTGTAGAATTGGTATTGGACTGGTGGAGTTAGGTGTGTTGAATTGCTCAATACCGAAACACTTTGTCTTCTGTACCTTTGAGGAAGCATATGTCTCATTAGCATCGCCATCTGGGTCTGAAGTGTGGCCGTACCTGTCTTCATCCGAAAACACAGCCACTAAAAATTCTCTCAAAAACCTTTGGGCTTTCCTTTTTGCTGCTGCGCTGATCAGGTTCATCACGCTATCCATGAGCCTCTGACTTAGATCTTACACTGCGATGATCAAGTTCATCACGCTATCCATAAGCCTCTGACTTAGATCCTACACTGCGCTGATCAAGTTCATCACGCTGTCCATAAGCCTCTGACTTAGATCTTACACTGCGCTGATCAGGTTCATCACGCTATCCATAAGCCTCTGACTTAGATCCTACACTGCGCTGATCAGGTTCATCACGCTGTCCATAAGCCTCTGTCTTAGATCCTACACTGCGCTGTCGGTTGACCAGATCGGCGAGATGTTTAACAGCTGCAAGTGGAACGTCAGAGGATGGGTCTGAATCAAAGTCATCCATCTCTTGACACAGGGATTCTACGGGATCTCTAGATGGGATCAGAGGTGTAGATTCTGGTATGCTTGTTAGACTGAGTGGAGTGAGTTCATCTTTTCACTATGTTGTCATGTCAGGCAAAACGTAAAAAAAAAAATGCCAAAAAAAAACACGTTTTAAATATGACACGTATATAAGGAATCAAAGCATGCCAATATACTTAAAATTCATTTTCGTATAATTTTTTTTCTCGCAATTAATGTGTGGGCGTAATGCTTACCCATTAATAGCTTAGAAACGGCTTATGCGGGGAGAAAACTACTAAGTCTACCACAAACCTCATGCACAGCTAGAAACGGAGAGTATTTTTTTATAATAATCTTTTTGATTATTTTTGTCTCTGGAAGAGTGTTTACACAAACTACAAAAGTCTATAAATAACGCTCTCTTATATATACTTTTTTTTTTTGTGAAACGATACTAATCTCTGTACTTACACAACATTTTAATTAGACATTGGCTTTGATTTAGATTTTTTTAAAATTTCAAGCCACTCAATTAATGGATACTGAGCTTTACTGCTCCACTTACCCACATTACATTCTGTATCTAGTTGGATAGTGTAATAGTTTAAACATTTACTTATTTATAGTGTAAAGAAAACTAATTCACAGACGTTAAAGAATCAAAATTTCAACTTGAAGTGACACGATACTCGTGTAGAAAAGTAAAAAACATGCATGATAAAAGAATATTTCAACGAAAACAGAGAAAAAAATGAGAGATGATAGAGAGAAAGACTTAAAAAGGGAAGCAGATAGAGTGAGATTGTTAAATTGAAATATGGATATATATATATATATATATTGAGAGGCATAGGCGGCTTGAATTTAAAAAAAATTAAAACTAATGACGAGTTTGAGAGTCACTCGCAGGCTTATTGAAACATGT
>JAWDGP010007907.1:235000-242500 GCA_033675545.1 Elysia crispata
CAAGGGAGAGAAGGAAATGTGGTAGGATCCAAGGGAGAGAAGGAAATGTGGTAGGATCCAAGGGAGAGAAGGAAAGTTGGTAGGATCCAAGGGAGAGAAGGAAATGTGGTAGGATCCAAGGGAGAGAAGGAAATGTGGTAGGATCCAAGGGAGAGAAGGAACTGTGGTAGGATCCAAGGGAGAGAAGGAAATGTGGTAGGATCCAAGGGAGAGAAGGAAATGTGGTAGGATCCAAGGGAGAGAAGGAAATGTGGTAGGATCCAAGGGAGAGAAGGAAATGTGGTAGGATCCAAGGGAGAGAAGGAAATGTGGTAGGATCCAATGGAGAGAAGGAAATGTGGTAGGATCCAAGGGAGAGAAGGAAATGTGGTAGGATCCAAGGGAGAGAAGGAAATGTGGTAGGATCCAAGGGAGAGAAGGAAATGTGGTAGGATCCAAGGGAGAGAAGGAAATGTGGTAGGACCCAATCGACTGGGCATAGGAAATACACGCGGAGAGAACTTAGTTGAATTGTGTCATACAAACAATCTTAATATTTATAGGAAACATAGAGAAATTAGCTGAATTGTGTCATACAAACAATCTTAATATTTATAGGAAACATAGAGAAATTAGCTGAATTGTGTCATACAAACAATCTTAATATTTATAGGAAACATAGAGAAATTAGCTGAATTGTGTCATACAAACAATCTTAATATTTATAGGAAACATAGAGAAATTAGCTGAATTGTGTCATACAAACAATCTTAATATTTATAGGAAACATAGAGAAATTAGCTGAATTGTGTCATACAAACAATCTTAATATTTATAGGAAACATAGAGAACTTAGTTGAATTGTGTCAAACAATCTTAATATTTATAGGAAACATAGAGAACTTAGTTGAATTGTGTCAAACAATCTTAATATTTATAGGAAACATAGAGAACTTAGTTGAATTGTGTCAAACAATCTTAATATTTATAGGAAACATAATGGTTTCAGCGAGCAAAAAGAAGGAAAGGGATATAAAAAATCGCAGGTGATAGAAGCAGAAATCAGACTGATTCCATCCTGATCAGTAGAAGATTTAAAAATGCACTTTTCTTAACAAACATCTACCCCGGAGCAGACTGTTGTAGTGAACACGTTTCAATGGCTGGTAAACTCAAACTTAAACTTTAGGAAACCCGAAGTAAAGCTAACATCATTAAACTCGACTTCGCTTCATTAAAATTCAACCAGGCCCTTCTAAAAAAGTATTTTGTGTTTGTTAAAAATAAATTTTTAAGTTTTCGAGAAGCTGAGGAAGTGGACCAACAGTGAGCAAAGTTCAAATTAGCGATCAAAGAAGCAGCAGAGGAAGAACTACCAACAGTCGAAGGGAAAGCAAAACAAATATGGATAATTGAGGATATTTTGGACCTTATGGGAAAAAGGAGGCAAAGGAAAAAAAGAATAGTCAAGAAAAATACGAAACATTGCATAAAGAAATTAGAAAAAAAATTTGATTAAGCAAAAGAGAAGTGGAACAATGACGAGTGTAGAACCATCAATACCATAAAAGTAGAAAGCAGACAATGTGCAAAAACATTGAAAACATTTCCATAAATGGAAAAAAACCTCCTCATAAACAGGATGTCTTAACTAAAAAAAAAAACTGTACACCTATTTGGAGAAATAAATCCTAGACGGGTGGGCAGAGTACATAAGTGAACTTTACGAATACTACAGAAAGGATTACAGTGTAATGAAGCGCAATTTTGCTGGTCCAACTATCATGAATAATGAGATCCGGGCAGCAATAAGAAAATTAAAATTAAGCAAAGCAACAGGCCCAGACAATATATCAGTGGAACTTTTAGAAGACTGTAGGATTGATAGGATCACAACATCTCTCTACGAAATCTGTAACACAAGTCAGGTTCCACCAAACATCTACAAATTTATATTTATAATTTTTTTTTTGCACTGCCAGAGATACCTGTGGCAACACAGTGTATGTTGCACAGACGATCAGTCTTATGAGTCATATCACCAAAATGCTTTTTAAGAATCACCTTGATGCGAGTCAGAAAGAAACTCAAACAAGAAATAGCAGATGAAGGAGCAACAAATGCAATCTATACCCTTCGAACTATAATTGAACGAGCTCTGAAAGTACAAAAAGATATTTGTGCGTCATTGACCACAACAAGGCATTTACAAAAAGCAGTAAGGCGAGTTGAAGGGGAAATCAGCTCCTTTAAAAAAATAATAAAGCGTGGTGTCAGACAAGGATGTATGCTTTCCCTAGACCTTTTCCCTCTCTACAGTTACATTATTATGCGAAACCCAGGAGAAAATCCAGAAATTTAAGTAGGAGAGCACAACATAAACAACTTCAGATATGATGATGACGCTGTATTATTTGCAGAAGATAAAAATAAAAAAAGACTTGGACAAAATTATCAGAAATCGTTAAATAATAAAGCTTTAAGAAAGGATTGGAATTGAATGGCAAAAACACGGAAGTAATGGTTGTCACCGAAAACAATCAGTGTCCATATTATCTTTATCAATTGGAAAAAACTCAAGCAAAGTCATTAATTCTAATACCTAGGCACTTTAATGCAGCGATACTAAAATTAGATCAAGAGTAGTGCAAGCATAAATTAAAGGGTTTTCAGAGAATGAAATCAATGCTAACAAATAACCACATCTCTATTCACACAAAAAAGACGAGCCCTGAAGTGCTATATTGAACCCATTCTGATGTATAGATGCGAGGCCTGGACAAAGTCAAAACAGCTTCAAAAGAAACTGGAGGCAACAGAAATGTGGTTCTTTCAGAGAATGTTAGGAATCTCGTGGACTGCAAAGAAATTAAACCGGACAGTATTACGAGAAGACCACGCAACAAGGGGGTCTTCTACTACTACTACTACTACTACTACTACTACTACTACTACTACTACTACTACTACTACTACTACTACTACTACTACTACTACTACTACTACTACTACTACTACTACTACTACTACTACTACTACTATTACTACTATTTCTACTAGTTTTGCACCTGACTGTAGCATCCAAGGCTTTACATTAACAAGATAAAGACTCCAATTTCTGTCCTGTCCTTTTTTATATTGCTTCGTGATTAACTCCTTTTTGATATAGTTTTAATTTTATCTGTAAGTTAGTCGCATGAATCATGTTTTGAGCATGGACATGTTATATTAATATCCAAACTTCTCACCAAGTCTTGTATCATTTCCGCGCCACAGTTTGCGCGTCACCCAAGACGGCAGATATCGTGTTTCTCCTGGACGCGTCACACTGGGTCACGCCAGACGAGCTCCTCCTGGGAAGAGATTTCTTCAGGTCGTTTGTTGACGCTTTCAGCTATGACATGGATGGTGTGAAGATCGCCATAGTGCCGTTTGGGAAAAGGATTGGTCCAATGTTCCATCTATCCCAGATTCCGACAAAGGATTATTTGCTCATGGTGCTACGGTATCAAACACGTGGGAGGGTGAGTATAAAAAATATATACATAACTATGTTTGTGTGTATATATATATATATATACATATTATATTATATATTATATACTGTTATTTTCTTGACTCCTTATTTGAATTAAGGGCTATTATATATTCTACCAATCATAGTGATTGCTGTTGTAATGTTATTGTTGTTGCTGTTCTGGTTGATTATGATGATAATGATGAGGATGAAGATGATGTTTAGTTGTTATTTTTTTTTACGTTATCCGTAACATTGTGTGACAAATCACAGTTCAAAGTCGTCTAACGTATTTCACCTTAGCCAACACTTGATAACCTTGACCTAGAATTCTGAGAAACGCACCAGTTCGCAGATTCTAAGAACCGCCTCTCAAAGGAGAACTAGAACAGTCACTCAGACAGAGTTGACTGGTCTCTACATTTCCTCCCGTTGTGTCAGGGATACAAGAACTGACTTCGCTCTGAACCTGGCCCGGCTACAGCTGTTCAACAAGAAGTCTGGAGATAGACACTCCGCCCCGAACTTTCTAGTCCTGCTCTCCGCCAGCAGATCTCAAAACACTCAGGCTACGGAGGTACATAACTCTCTCTCTCTCTCTCTCTCTCTCTCTCTCTCTCTCTCTCTCTCTGTCTGTCTGTCTGTCTGTCTCTGTCTCTGCCACTGACGCTCTCTTTCTCTCTTTATCTGTCTCTCTCTTTCTTTCTCTCTCGTTCTTTTCTATCTATCTGTACATCTATCTATCTATCAATATATCTATCCATCCTTCTATCTGTCTGTCTACTTATCTATCTTTCTATCTACCTCTCTATATATCTATCTGTCTATGTATATCCCTATCTATCTGTCTATTTGTCCATCTTTCTATCTATCTATCTATCTATCTATCTGTCTATCTATCTGTCTTTTTGTCAATCTATCTATCTATCTATTTATCTATCTGTCTATCTATCTATCTATCTATCTATCTATCTATCTATTTGTCTGTCTGTATGTCTATCTGCCTGTCTGTCTGACTACCGGTTTTGATTTTGATGAATATCGTAAAGAAGACTGAGATTTTACAAATTGAGCAAAAATTCAAAAAATCTTAACACTGTATCTCTTCTCCCCTCCCCCTTTTCTCTCTCTCTCTCCCCCCCCTCTCTCTCTCTCTCTCTCTCTCTCTCTCCCCCCCCTCTCTCTCTCTCTCTCCCTCTAGCTCTCTCTCTCCCTCTCCCTCTCTCTCTCTCACTCTCTCTCTCTCTCCGCCTCTCTCTCCCTCCATACAATGTCTGTCCGGACAGTCCGCAGCAAGTCTGCTAACCAAGACAGACACCACGAGCTACGTCATCGGTCCAGGAAACTCCAGAGACCAGGCAAAGATGGCAGCTATCGCCACCACACCAAACCGAGTTATCACTGTGGAAGATTTCCAAAATCTGGGCGCCATCAGGGATAAGCTGGTCTCACCAATCTGTGACGGTGAGAGATTAAAAAACTGGCGTGGGCAGATCGTACTATTAACAGACAGATATAAGGTTGATTTGTTCCATAAATTTTGTGATTTCTGGTCATTATTTCAAGCTTACAAGACAGCATTTTATATTTTTTTTTGATATTCCATGATTTACATGCAAATCGTCTGCAGTTGTTGTGAGGTGTAATGTATAAGTAAAGTTTTTAGCAATTATTCAAGTCTAAGTAAGTGGTCTATTCTATCTCATTATCTTGTCTGAACTATAAGATCGTCTCCCTTCATTAAAAAAAAAAGATTTTTATGGCAGATATTATTTAACTGGAAACCCCTTTAATCGGTGCAAACATTCTGAAATACATACAACTTTATTTTTTGCCCACTACAGCAAAATCTAGAGAGGTAACGGGTTTACCCACAATATTTCAAAGTGAGAAACTCAAATCATGCAAATTTTTCCTGAACCATTTTCTATTTATTTTTTTAGCTTTTTTTCAGGCCAACTTTTCCTCTACAGTAACTCATTTTACTCTAATCCAATCCTAAACTGTTGCATCATTTTATTTTTCTTCTGCAGAAATTGAAGATACCTGAGGAATGACACACCACAGTAAGGTTGTGACGGATCTCAATTTTTAAGGAATCACGACTACCGGGGTCCGTTGCAAAGATCCGCGGGGTCCCGGTAATCATTTCCGGTGAAGTGAGGAGTAGGAACGGGACGTTACGGGGCTGACGGTAGGCTAAGATCAGCTGGGTCCCGGAAAAAAAAAAGTAATGTTATCCCGTGAAGTGAGGAGTGGTGACGACACGGTACGGGGCTGACGGTAGGCTAAGATCAGCTGGGTCCGGAATAAAAAAAATAATCTTAATCCGTGAAGTGAGGAGTGGTGACGACACGGTACGGGGCTGACGGTAGGCTAAGATCAGCTGGGTCCGGAATAAAAAAAATAATCTTAATCCGTGAAGTGAGGAGTGGTGACGACACGTTACGGGGCTGACGGTAGGCTAAGATCAGCTGGGTCCCGGAATTAAAAAAGTAATCTTATCCCGTGAAGTGAGGAGAGATTTAGGAGGTAACGGGGCTGACGGTAGGCTAAGATCAGCTGGGTTCCGGTAATCAGAGTAGTAATCGTTTCCGGTGAAGTGAGGAGTGGTGACGACACGTTACGGGGCTGACGGCAGGCTAAGATCAGCTGGCTCCCGCAATAAAAAAGTAATCTTATCCCGTGAGGGGAGGAGTGGTGACGGACTCTCCCGTTGATACAAGGTTAAAAGGCCATGATTACATCGACGGTTCTCAGTCTCTCGTTCATTTCCGCTGACATCTTACTGAGGACCAAGGATTATGATTACTCCCGCGGATCTTACTAGAGGATCCGTGGAACCGTTTTATCAGAAAGATCCGTGATTACTGATTACTTTTACGGGACCCGTCTCAGCCTTACACCCAGACAGAGGGGGACATCGTGGCTAAAAATATCACGTGATGTATATCATTCCCGTGGTATATTACACAACAGGTGGTAAACAGTTCACTCTCAGAACAAAGGGTCTAGGGTGTGATCCCGATTAAGGTTTTTGTGGTATTAAACTTTCTGGAAATTAGTGCTCCCTTCTCCAAGACTTAAAACTGAACCGTTTCAAAATTGGACGAGATCCTGACGTAATCAATACATCTTTTAGTCTGTATTTGAGCTTTAAGTTCAAGGCTTTTCCAAAACATACGATTTTAAGATTTTCTTTGTGAGTCTCTTACCCTCTTTTCTTCCCTTTTCCTCCTTTTCTTTCTCTCTCTTTCTTTCTCTCTCCTTCTACCCCCCCTCCCCCCTCTTTTTCTCTCCCCCTGTCCATATTTCTTTCTTTTTTTCGTTTTTCCTCATTGCTCTCTCTTCAACTCCTGTCTTTAAACATCCGTAACTTTCTCAGTTTACATAGAAACAAATTGTCTCTTCAAATATTATATAACACCCAGATTCTTGACACATGATATTTTAATAACACACACTTATGATCCTTAAACTAAAGATGAAAACGAGACAATATTACTTTTAAAGGTATTCTGCTTCAGTACTATCGTTTCTGATCTGTTTGCAGATTGGGAACATGAGTAGGAGTAAGCCTAGAAGGTATGTCGTCACCGTTTGTTTCAGAAAACTGGGACAACATCATAGTCAACATCTGAAACAGCAGCAACAGCTACATGAGTCTCTTTACACACGCAGCATCATAAACAGTTAAAGAAACAATTACTACAACATCACTAAAATCTTTGGCTGTTAATATTCTTATGTAATCAGTTTTGATAAGTAGTTGTGCAAAATAAATAACTTTTGATATAACGTTCAGATTGTTTTCATCTCTAAAATAGGCGTGACGCAATATTTTTTTAGGCCCCCGCCAAAAAAATAAATCATAAATTTTTCGCAGTTTAACTTTTTCTACGCGATCATTTCAAATTGGGATGCGATTTGGTCAGATATTTCGTTTGGAATTAACAATTCGGAGAAAAAAAAAATTCAAAATGTTGCTTGTTGCATTCATTTTT
>JAWDGP010007907.1:245000-272500 GCA_033675545.1 Elysia crispata
AAAAATTCAAAGAAAAAATTCACCAAGCTTACTGAAATTGCAAGAAGATAGTCAATAAGAAGCATAAAAATGGAGTAGAATCTCATTTTTAAACGTGAAAATGTGAAAATAAATATACAAAAAAGTTGAATATATTTTTAGATGCAATATTAGATTTTATTTTTAGGTTCATTGTTCCCAAAAGTAAGGTGATCTTGACATGTAATTCAATCTATCGTTTAAAATAAAGATATGAACGTAACAATTCATTAAGATAATTTTTTTTTTTCACTTCAAGAGATGTTGGCAGTTAACATAAGTTTATCAAAATTTTTAAGATTTACGAATTTCTTTATTTTTCTATAGTAGATAATACAATTTGGAGGATATTGGTTATTCAAATAACTGTGCCAAAATTTTAAAGATACATCGAAATCTGTAGGCAGATTAGTTTGAAAATAGCATTTGTAAGTCCATATAGTTCCTTATTACCTTTATTTCAAAGTATTACAACATTTATTTTTTCTCCAACGATAATTTCATCTTTATGAAATGCTCAAACCTGAGAAAGGGAGGAAAACTTATTTATCACCTTGAAATAATGTTAAAAGCAACATCTCACTTTTATGGACTGTGTACTGCCATATCAAACATCATATTTTGTAAGATCAAAAGGGCTGTGACTATTATACAAGGATTAAATTCAGACGGGGAAGAATTTCTACTTCTCTCTGTTTTTGGCTGTTCCGTTTGTTCGGGAACTGTGGAAATCAAATAATATTTAATCATGATTAGCCAGCCAGCTTTCATAATCAAATGGTTAAGCTTGATGGTAAATCATTCACCTCGTTGTTCTCGCACAGTAAGGATAGTATAGTGAGCTCAGAGAAACATTGATGGTAAATCAATTATCTCGTTGTTCTCGCACAGTAAGGATAGTATAGTGAGCTCAGAGAAACATTGATGGTAAATCATTCACCTCGTTGTTCTCGCACAGTAAGGATAGTATAGTGAGCTCAGAGAAACATTGATGGTAAATCATTCACCTCGTTGTTCTCGCACAGTAAGGATAGTATAGTGAGCTCAGAGAAACATTGATGGTAAATCATTCACCTCGTTGTTCTCGCACAGTAAGGATAGTATAGTGAGCTCAGAGAAACATTGATGGTAAATCATTCACCTCGTTGTTCTCGCACAGTAAGGATAGTATAGTGAGCTCAGAGAAACATTGATGGTAAATTATTCATCTCGTTGTTCTCGCACAGTAAGGATAGTATAGTGAGCTCAGAGAAACATTGATGGTAAATCATTCACCTCGTTGTTCTCGCACAGTAAGGATAGTATAGTGAGCTCAGAGAAACATTGATGGTAAATTATTCACCTCGTTGTTCTCGCACAGTAAGGATAGTATAGTGAGCTCAGAGAAACATTGATGGTAAATTATTCATCTCGTTGTTCTCGCACAGTAAGGATAGTATAGTGAGCTCAGAGAAACATTGATGGTAAATCATTCACCTCGTTGTTCTCGCACAGTAAGGATAGTATAGTGAGCTCAGAGAAACATTGATGGTAAATTATTCACCTCGTTGTTCTCGCACAGTAAGGATAGTATAGTGAGCTCAGAGAAAGATTGAATGACAGTCAATGGTGAGTGTGTATTTAACGTCTCAAATGAAACAAATGAAACAATTCATACATGAAAAATTAAGAGAAAGAAATTGTGATCATCTTTTCAACGCCGCCCCAAACAATAAACAAACTTCGTGTTTTCAATCTGCCAAATTAAAGTTTATACAGCCAAGAGTTCGTCTCAAAACTTAAAAAGCATTAATGCCTTTTTTACATAATCAATAAAATAGTGTTTATAGATTCACCTATTTAATAGTTAAGAAAATATCGTTTTAGATTTTGCATAGACAAGCTTAATCTCTTTGGATTGCCTCTTTGTAGACCCTTTTATGTCTGTAAAACAAGTGAGATATATGTGTAGTGGGTTGTTTGAAAACTTGTGAACCAACTCCAGCCTGTAAGAGTAAAGTTTCAATTCATCTTTGTGTTTTGTCCTTAGCTATACCGATATGCGGGGATTAAGCATGAACAAAGATAATTTTTTTGTAATGCGAAAAGCTCATTGTAATTTTTCAAGGCGTATGGAGAAACACCACATCTTTTTTTTCTATCGTTTTAAAATTTGAACAACCGAATGACGCTTGGAGAACAGCAGTTATCACTGTTTTTGAATATTTTAGATGAACTCTCAGAAATACATTTTTAGAGTTTCGGGATAGAACTTTATTTTTGCTTCGTGAAACAACCACTGAACCTATTCCATTCCGGCTTCCAAAGTTTCATTAAAAAATGACAAAGTAAAATATAAAAATTGCATTTAAAAAAAATTTCTGAAAAAGCCTTCTTTTGTTGCCGGAAGAGGTTTGACGCTGTTGGATTTTGACAGTGGAGGATTTTGGGGGGGGGGGTGGGGTGGGGGGGCATTTGCTCCCTCCTTCCATCGGCTAAGTCGTAGATACAGTAAAAAAAGGAAAGAGAGCTGGACACGTTGGTCCGTCTTGAGAACTTCAATCTTTCATTAACGTCTTTCAATCTGTAGAAGTTTGACCCAAACAAAGATCATGGGATAGAGACCTTTACAGTTTCGCCTCGAGTACTTCAAATATACGTCAGAGGACTGATAAATAGCATAAATGTCCATATTCGAGGGGTGGTTTAAATAAGTAAGAGCCAATTAAGAAGGTAGCTTTTTGAACTCTCTGCCAATCGCAACGAACTGATAGCTTTTAAAACTTTGTGCTAGTTTCAATGAATGGCATTTGAAACTGAGTGCCTACTCCGATAGATGTTTTATTTGTTTCAAATTGAGTGCCTGCTCTGATGCGTAGCTTTTGGAAGTTTGTGCCATCTCCGGTGGATGGCTTTTAAAACTGTGCTAACTCCGGGGAATCGCTTTGAGGGCTGACTTTTTGAACTGTTTGTCAACTCTGTTGAATGGCTTCGAGTTTTCTTATCCCACTCTTAGGGATGGTTTTGAGGGGTAAGTGTCTTGTGCCATAAGCTCCATCGTAAACGGATGAAAAGCTTGGTTACACGTCGAATTATGTATTTGGTCTGGTAATTCATCTATGCTCTCAATGTACGCAGTATTTGGTGACAATGGATGCTAGAATCATGAACGTCTCAAGGGTTTTTTTTATTTAACACTAACAAAGTATCAAGATGGAGATCTCTATCACATATACTAATGAAAGTAGCTGAAGCTTTTAGACAACTACATTTCTTACGATCTAAGAAAAGATGTGACAATTAATCATTATAGACAATATGTTCTAAGTGAAAGCCAAGATAAAACTCTGCTTGAAATCTATAAAATCATTTAACCAGCAAGAGCTTTCCCAGGAAAGATCTGCATTGTCAATGCTTGCAATTTACTTTTTACATCGACCTTTTCAATATGTCTTACAAGTATGTATAATTTAAAAAAAAAATAAATTGAGATGACGTTGCTTAAAACTCAAACCAATCACTATGTGATGATATCCGCGTGTCAGTTCAAAGAATCAGCAGTTACAGAAAACAAATCTTGCAAAAAACAAAATCGCTAATAACATTTATATATAATTATATATATATATATATATATATATATGTATTATTGTTGTTACATATGAACAACACTTTAAATTCTTATTTCATCACCCCTCATGTTACGATAGTTGAAAATTAGGCTCATCTAAGTAACATAAAGAGTATAGAAAGTTTTTTTTTATTATTATTTTTAATAACAGGAGAGGGGTAAAAGAGGTATAGATCCAGCCTTATTGATTGGTTGTTTAGAAACCACCTACCATCAACAGAGACTTCGATCCAATCAGAGACAACGGACCCACAGCTATTACATCGTTCACCATTACGTCTTCTTATCCAGCACAAGCACTTGCCAACTTCTGAGCGGAATGGGTCAATCACTTGAATCTGTAGAATCAAAGTGGAAAATATACAAGTTATGGTGAGACCAATCTCATGTACATCCAGCGGAAAAAAATTAAAAGCATGGATTGCCACATTTGTTGCCTGCTATGTTTAGCCTACTTTGTTTAACAAGTAATATTCTCTCTCTCTCTATTCTGTCATGGAAAAACAAAATAAGATACCTCGTGAAGTAAGTAATAGAAAAGTGGAGAAATGGATTTGAAAGTTAGAGTCATATTATGTCATAGTGGGAATTGAGAGGAAAGTTTTCTGACAACATAGCTATTCGGTTTTACTAAAAGAAAAAGTTATAAGTATATTATATATATATATATATATATATATATATATATATATATATATATATATATATATATATATATATATATATATATACGAGGGGAGTTCAATAAGTCTTTACCCTAACTATGAAGGAATTAAGCTAGAGAGCTGAAACTTACATCACATTTTGTTACTTCTCCACATAGTCACCCTGCATATCGACACATTTCTACCACCTTTCTTTGACCTTCAAAAGTCCTTGAGCGTAATATGACTTCGGATGGGACTCAAACCATTCTTCTCCTGCAGATATGACATCTTCATTGCTATGGAAACGCTGTCCCTTCAGATGTTTTTTCAGACTTGGGAAAAGGAAAAAGTCAGATGGGGCTAGATCTGGTGAATACGGCGGATGAAGGAGAATTTTGAACCCACACTGCATCGATGTGTGAACTTCTATCATTGATCTGTGCGCTGGAGCATTGTCATGAAGCAAAAGAATTCCTTTTTGCAGCTTCCCGCGGCTTTTCTTGGCCAAAGTTGATCGCAATTTTGCCAACAAAGCTGAATAATAGTTTCCAGTGATTGTATGGCCCTGTTCTAAATAGTCTGTCATGATAATGCCATCTCCGTCCCAGAAGCAGGACAGCATAACCTTTCCCATCCAAGAAAAGCCGTGGGAAGCTGCAAAAAGGAATTCTTTTGCTTCATGACAATGCTCCAGCGCACAGATCAATGATGGCAGTTCACACATCGATGCAGTGTGGGTTCAAAATTCTCCTTCATCCGCCGTATTCACCAGATCTAGCACCATCTGACTTTTTCCTTTTTCCAAGTCTGAAAAAACATCTGAAGGGACAGCGTTTCCATAGCAATGAAGATGTCATATCTGCAGGAGAAGAATGGTTTGAGTCCCATCCGAAGTCATATTACGCTCAAGGACTTTTGAAGGTCAAAGAAAGGTGGCAGAAATGTGTCGATATGCAGGGTGACTATGTGGAGAAGTAACAAAATGTGATGTAAGTTTCAGCTCTCTAGCTTAATTCCTTCATAGTTAGGGTAAAGACTTATTGAACTCCCCTTGTATATATATATATATATATATATATATATATATATATATATATATATATATATATATATGGAAGGATAATCTTGATTAACAGATTGGGAACATCATATGGTCATTATTGTGTAATGAGTTTTTTTTTTATTCAAGGTAGCTTTAATAGCTTAATAAGTATTTTAAGATATCAAACCTTGAAAGATTTAATTCACTGATGATGCATTCCATTTCAACTTCACTTTGATGGAAATGTGACCCTTACATAGACAATAGACATTTGTTTTATTACGTGATTGAATTTGTAAATCGTATTTCTTGTATGACTCACCACAACTTTGTACTCATCATTATCGAGATTAGTAAATGAGACCAACCCCTCAGGCTTTTGTGAACCAGGCTAATCCAAGGGAAAGAAGAAATAATCATATAGATCGAGTGAGCATATAACTCATGGTCTTAATTCACTATTTGAATAAAACTGATTTGAATTTAAAAAAATGCAGGGCTAGGAATGCTTCTCATAGAAAAAATAAGAAACAAGCAGTTGCAAATGCCAAGAGCAGAGTCTTTTTCTTGGGGAGTTTCAGGTCGTGCCATTTCTTAAAATTAGGGTGAAAATAAACTCATATGAACGGCAGCGTGTTATATATATATATATATATATATATATATATATATATATATATATATATAATTATATATATATATATATATATATATATATATATATATATGATGGGTTTGAAAGTTAAAGCAGTAGTTTTGACGGTGTCACAAATTTTCCTGTCTTTGTGCAGAGCAGACATGTAGAGGTTAGATTACAGTGGTGATCGTTAGTCATGTATAAAAAATATGGAGTAAAACAAATTTGTATCTTACACATCCATATGTTCCATATTTCATAGACTGTTTCTCCTTTATTGAAATAATTATACTAAACACAGGTAAAATTATGTTATAAATGATAACTTTTTTCTACTCTATATCCTCCAAAACTCCTCAATGCACAGTGAAAAAGTTTTATAAATTTTAAGCTGTAAAATATCATTGCCAATATGGTCAACTAAACTGGAGAAAAACTGTCAATATAGGCTAAACTGGTCGTAATAGTTAAATATATATTCTATTACAAGCCAGTTTGTCGATTTTTATTGCCACATTTGTTTTGTTTAAATCAATGTTGACCTCATCTTAAAGAAAAAGCGTCATCAAAAGATCTGCTAATAGCATTCTCTTCATTTCCATCACCTGTGGACCAATGATACAAGCAGAGCTCACAATGATCACAGGATCTTAAAAATAACATTGCATGCAAGATTTCCTCAACTTTTATATTGTTCCAGATCTAGATATAACACTACACATTGATTTATTGTACATATTGATAATCATAATGTTTTTCTCTTTCACACTTAGAGATAGCAATCTGCAAAGGGAAGTAAAGCTTAGACACCAATTAAAATTTAGATTTAGAATTAAACCCACGTTCTGCATTGCACGAGGCTTTAATGAGGTGTAGGTGTAGTGTGAGTTCAGACCATGGTGTTAAAACATTGTGTTTACTCCACATTTCGCAGATTTTCTAAATTTCGATCCACACTCTTTGATTACAATCAATTTTTATATTTGATCGCGAAATATTTGCTTTTAATTTTCATCAGTTATTAATACCCCTTTAGGAAACATTTTTTTTGAAGGTCAAGATCTAGAAAACATTTTTGGCTGCGATGTTTTTAGGAAAACCTTACTCTAGGTTGTCTTCTCTTATGCCTTCCAATCAAAATGTTTCACGTCGAGACAAAAGCTTTTCCTTTAATGTATGTACAAATCTAGACAAGCTAAATAATATATCGACCTAAAACTTAATCTGAATCTTTATTTCCTAACTAAATGAATCTGCAATGTGCACATACAAAATACTAACTAATACTAATATAGGAAACTTCCAGGGAAAAAATAAAGAAAATTTGATGGACTAGAAAGTATTGAAAATAAACAGTACGCTCCAAAACTGTGACAACAAATTTTCAGTTAACAGCTCCATTTTTATTCTTTTTTCGTGTTGTTTTTTTTCTTTAATAAAGAATAACTTTACAAGAAATTAGTATGAGTCCATTCAGGTTTTCTTAAGCTGTTATAGGAGGTTTGATTTAGTTAAAAAATCCTGACTAATATTTTAGGGTTCCCGCCTTCAAGCCCTTACCTTTTCTTGTTTCACTTCATAGAGTTGTTCAAAATTTCTTATCACTATTCGATTGGATAGGACCTAAATTTTATTGCATTTTTATTAAGCCGTTTTTAGATACAAGCTCGATTTTTTGTCCTTTTTTAAATTTTGACGTAGATTCTCAATCTATTTTTAAGTTCTTACAATTTTGGCTATAAAATATGAACTGTTTTTTTTTCATTTTTTTTCTTATACTATTTCAATGGAACAAAGTCTAACCTGGCTTTTGTGTCAGGTGCAAAAGACTCTGCACCTACATGTAAGATTTCTTGATTTAACACTTTCATGAAGTAAAGAAACATCACATCACACACTTCGACTGTATTTCTAGAATTCTACAAGTTTTAAAAAATTCGTTTAGCAATGAACGGTTAAGGGTGCGTAGAATTTTTAGTTTCCAATATGGCACAATTTAAAAGGAAATAATGAAAGTTGAATGATTTCATACACAATTTAGGAAAATTATACATACACTGGTCACTTTTAACATTCGTACTTTGTTTTTATTGCAAGCTCATAACTTACAGATCAAAGTTATGTTTGTATAGAAGCATGTTCGCATTGAGTACATTTCCCTGGCCAATATTTTTTTTCGGTTCTTAAAAGATAAAAAAGAGTCTTTCTTGTTTGTTTTATATCTTGGAAAAATCAAAGAGTGAGTGAATCTTATTGTCCTCCTCTTCAGCATTGTAAAACTAAAACTTACTGGCTGCGTGTAGGAAATTGTCTTGAACGCACTGTTCTCATATAAGCTCCGCCTCAGTAGGTATACATTAAATTGCGTTAAGTTAAATCGTGGGGGAGAGTGACCAATCGTGACTTCTATTGCACCTTCCTTGAGGACACGAGTACTCCATGGTGGTGTCCATTCTCCTGGATCTAAAGTTTCATAGAAAGTAACAAAGCTACATTTTAAACAAAGACTGCAGCAGGGGTTTCCCATGTGGCATCATTGGCATAAGAATTGGTGTCAGAAACATGCTTGCGTGTTTTGAACAGATTACACTTCTAATTTTTTTTTGTAATGAGGTACATCAAGTATATATTCTTACAGAAATAGAAAGCTTTGGTAGATTTTATTTACGTCTTTGATATTTTTTTTTCAAACTTATCTCTTTGTTTTAAGGACTATATTTTGGATACCTAACTTGGATTTACATTTAATATTATGCAATAACAAGCCGTGGTTCATATATATTTTTTGTTCTACGTTTGTATTTTTTTAAATTCATTAATATTTTTGACACGATAGTTGTAAATTAGGTAAAGCTTAATCACGAAAGGGTGTACAGATAGCAGAATACGGTATGGACGGGTATAGCTCGAGCGTTTCTTTATTGGTCGTATATAAATCATTCACCTGCAACGGTCACCTTGATCCAATCAGAGACAACTCTTCCGCAGCTATTGCACTGTTGGCCATTGGTTCCAGTTATCCAGCACAAGCACTTGCCATCTTGTGTATCGAATGGGTCAATTACTTCAATCTGTGGGGTCGGAGTCGAACATGTACACTCATAGACTGAGCACTTTTAAAAATAAACTATTATCTTAATCCCCTATATCTCATGTACATTCAAGGGACAAGACTCTAAAAAATAAACTATTATCTTAATCCCCTATATCTCATGTACATTCAAGGGACAAGACTCTAAAAAATAAACTATTATCTTAATCCCCTATCTCATGTACATTCAAGGGACAAGACTCTAAAAATTCATATAATTTATACATACATATATATATATATATATATATATATATATATATATATATATATATATATATATATATATATATATATATATATTGCCACCTTTGCTGTCAACCACGTAACCTTTTTTTGTTAAGAAGTAATATTTTTTTTGGTTCGCTCTCTACGGTAGAAAAAACAAGATACAGCAAGAGGCAATTAAAAGAACAAGCGGAGAGGAGCTGTAGCTGAAAGGAAAGTTATAGTACTATTATGTCTTAGTTTGGAACTGAAAGGAAAGTTATAGTACTATTATGTCTTAGTTTGGAACTGAAAGGAAAGTTATAGTACTATTATGTCTTAGTTGGAACTGAAAGGAAAGTTATAGTACTATTATGTCTTAGTTTGGAACTGAAAGGAAAGTTATAGTACTATTATGTCTTAGTTTGGAACTGAAAGGAAAGTTATAGTACTATTATGTCTTAGTTGGAACTGAAAGGAAAGTTATAGTACTATTATGTCTTAGTTGGAACTGAAAGGAAAGTTATAGTACTATTATGTCTTAGTTTGGAACTGAAAGGAAAGTTATAGTACTATTATGTCTTAGTTTGGAACTGAAAGGAAAGTTATAGTACTATTATGTCTTAGTTTGGAACTGAAAGGAAAGTTATAGTACTATTATGTCTTAGTTGGAACTGAAAGGAAAGTTATAGTACTATTATGTCTTAGTTTGGAACTGAAAGGAAAGTTATAGTACTATTATGTCTTAGTTTGGAACTGAAAGGAAAGTTATAGTACTATTATGTCTTAGTTTGGAACTGAAAGGAAAGTTATAGTACTATTATGTCTTAGTTTGGAACTGAAAGGAAAGTTATAGTACTATTATGTCTTAGTTTGGAACTGAAAGGAAAGTTTGCTGGGAACTTAACTATAAGGTTTTACTAAAACAAAAATTGATTAATATATTAAGCCAATATATTATTTATATATAATTATATATTCATAATATACATATATATAATTAAATATGTCTATATATATAAATATATATATATATATATATATATATATATATATATATATATATATAGACATATATACACAAGTTAAAAAAGCCGTTCTGTAAACGGGACCCTAGTGTCATTTTTCCGGGGCAGGGGTACGTGTGTGTATTTAAAGAAGCTTGTACATGGTCTTGGTATCGCTCCTTTTACTTACATGATCCGGATAAAGTTATGCGCCTCCTCCTATACATCTTTACCTAGAATCTAGAAATTTTGATAAATCTCACTCAAAAAACAAAATTTAGATATAAAAATTAATTCCTTTTGGAATAAATGAAATCGACTTAACATTATTTTACTTCCCAATCCGTTGTTTATATCTTTTATTTAAACGCTCATTAGAAAGCTTAGAATTTTTGTGTTAAATGGATGAAATGTCACTGATTACGGCAATTGCAAGTCACTCAGTTATTCAAATCTAGATCTACTCCTCAAATTGATTGAGAAAGACTCCCATGTTTAAAATGGCGCGCGAAATTGGTGATCGTAAGTTAGCCTATGTTGCCGAAACAAAGCATTAATGGGAAATCGAGGAATGCAGTTTGTGTTGGTATTTTTAAGAATAATGACCTAGCTACATGAATGCTGTAGACACCTGCAGAGGTTCAAAGGTGTGGGTTGAATAACAACAGAGGAGTTCGCGAACAAAGCCTCGCAAGTCCGCATATATATATTTATATATATATATATATATATATATATATATATATATATATATATATGTGTGTGTGTGTGTGTGTTAAAGGAACAGAGAATAGACTGAATATGTCAGATGTCCAGTTATTGTGCAATGGGAATTTTTTTATTTCAACGTAACTTTAACAGCTTACTTATTATTTAAGATATCAAAGCTTAAAAGATTTAATGCACTGACAATGCATTCGATTTCAACTTGACAGTGTTGATAATGTGACTATTACTAAAACAAAAAGCGTTTGTTTTAATCTTGGATTGAATGTGTAAACCATATTTTTTTTATGACTTACCTTAATTTTGTACTCATCATCTTCAAGATTAGTAAATGAGACCAACCCCTCAGGCTTTTGTGAACCAGGCTAGATCCAAGGGGAAAAAGAAATAATCTTTTAGATCCAATGAGCATATAACTCATGGTGATAATTCACGATTTAAAAACTTCATTTGAACTTTTTTAAAAGACAAGGCTATGGATGCCTCTTCTTAAAATGTAGGAGCAAGAAGTTGCAACTGCAAAGAGCAGAGTTTCTTTCTTGGGGAGTTTACATACAGTTTCTTGAGGACACTTTCATCTGCTCCACAGTTTGTAGCAGTCAGCTTCTTTATAAGCTCGTGCCTCGGCTTTGTCTGTTTGCTGTTTCCAAGAGAGACGCCTGCCAAATGGAACACCAAGATAAGTGGGGTTTTCTTCTTTTGCTAGATATTGCCCATTGATTTGGAGTTTTACATTCTGGTTTTTTGGGGACACACTGAAGATTGTTTTGGATGGGTTGATAGTGACAAGCCATTTTTGTTCCAATGCTCAATTTGATGAAGTACTTCCTGAAGCCTATATCTGGCACTGAACAAATATTCTTCTTTGGACCATACGACCAGATCGTCTGAGTATATGGCGCTATAAACTTTCCTAGGAAGTGTCTTCACTATGTCATTTATGAAAACCTGGAACAGAGATCCACTAGTACTCCTCCTTGGAAGACTCCTTCTTTAAGTGTTTTCTGGCGGCTGTATGGCCATTTACACGGACTCTAGCTTTCCTGTCTGTTAAGAATTGGTCTATCCAGCGGTTCATATTCCCAGTGATTTCAAGTCTTGAAAGTTTTAATTTGATTCCATCTTTCCAGACTTTGTTGAACGCTGTTTCCATATCAATCCATATGCTGTTGTGTGTTTCTTGACGTGGAATCCGTCTGCTATTTTCTGGAAGATGTATTTCACCTGATCTTCTGTTGATCTGTGCTGTCTAAAACCTTCTTGCTCTGCGCAGATACGGTTGTTGCGTTCCAGGAACCACGGAAGTCTGGTGTTGACCAGCCTTTCCATCAACTTTCAAACGCAACTTGTTAGACTAAATGGTCTCCAACTGTCCACTTTGTTTCAGTCTTTGCATTTCTTAACAATGGCGATCATGATGGCCACGCTTCTAAATGTTGTTGAAAATGCAGAGCAGCTTGTTTTTGTCCTTTTTTAACTTTAACCTTGATTCTCAGTCTACATTTAGGTACTTATAATCTTGTGTTTAAAAAATAAAATGTTTTATTTTATTTTTTTCTTACACTATTTCAAATGGATATTATTCAATCAGGCCTTGGTGAGTTACATTTAGATCTAATCCGGAACAATAGATTTAATTGATTAAATACTTTTCAGGAAGTCAAAACACATTACTTCACACTTCAACCGTCTTCCTAGAATTATAGAACAAGTTTTTAAATGTCATTTAGCTCTGAACGGATGGGAAAGACCGTATAGTCTTGTTTAATTTCGAATCTTGCCCAATTCAAAAGGATATCATAAATGTTGCGTGATTTTAAAGAAAGTTTGAAGAAAAATCGATGTATTTATTGGTGTTGTCATGAGCACATTTAAGTTTCGTTTTTGATTTTATTGTAAGTTAATATCTTAAAGATTTAATTCATTATGCTCGTTTGGAAAATTTTTCGTATTCAGTTCATTTAATTAGATAATAAATATTTTCGATTTATTAAAGTCAAATATGAACCTCTCTTATTTTTAATGCCTTTCTATATGTTTGGTTTGAATGTAGCGATGTGAATGCATAGAGCCTTTTCCATGATAGACGATCTGTGTTACTTTATAATAATGCCACAATAGTAGCCCTTTTACAAAAAAGGCATACTGGATCATTTTGAACATTACGCTTTTATTATTTTCAAACAAAATCCTAGTTAAAACAATGTTAAGTGTCTTGATTTCAATGCTTTTGTTTTATGCACAGATAAATAATCTTGGTTGTTTGAAGGAAGGTCCAGTCTTCTTATCACATAACAGCCTAGTGGTACGCATCTCTGCATGCTAAGATATAATTTTCCTTATCTGACCTTATTTATTTGGTTGTTCATGATTCATCTCTTCACATCTTATTCTTTTTCTCACTTATCAATCACTTTAAAAAGTGGTAGCTGACAGCATTAGTAGCAACCATGACGCAGATTTTTCAAAAAGCTGTGATCATAAGATTAACGTAATAGCCAAAAGCTCTTACTCTTGCAACATATAAAATATATCCATTGAATAGATATTCACCAATGGATGGGTGGCAAGATATGAAGAGAGTAAGTCTTATCTGCCTGCTGTTGAATATTTTAACTATAAATCTTACTGGCGCCTTGTAGATAATTTCCTTGAATGCATTATGCACATCATAGCTTCGCTTCACCAGCATCACCTTGAACTGAGTCAAGTTATAATGTGGGGGAGAGTGACCAATCTTGACTTGTATTGCACCTTCCTTGAGAACTTGCGTACTCCATGGTGGTATCCATTTTCCTGGAACTAAGAGTAACAAAGCTAATGTTTAAAAAGACTGCAGCAGTGATTTCCAGTGTGGCATCATTGGCGTAAGAATTGGTCTCAGAAACATGCTGCCGTGTTTTGAACAGGTTACACTCCTTATTTTTTTGTAATGAGGTACATCGGACAAGCAATAAAATATATATATTCTTAAAGAAATTGAAAGCTTTGATAAATTTCATTTTGCGTCTAGTAATGATTATCTTGGTGTTTTTTTCAAATTTAACTCTTTATTTTATGAACTAAATTTTGGAAAACTACATTGGATTTACGAATTTATATTATGCGTTAACAAGTCGTAGCTCATATATGTTTTTTTCTACGTGGGAAATTTTATCAATATGTTTGTTACGATACTTAAAGATAAGATATAGATTAATCGCAAAAAGGGTATGCAGATAGCAGAATACGGTATAGCTCGAGCGTTTTTTTAATGGTTGTATATAAATCACCCACCTTCAACGATCACCTTGATCAAATTAGAGACAATGCTTCCACAGTCATTGCACTGTTTACCATTGGCTCCTGTTATCCAGCACAAGCACTTGCCATCTTGTTTATCGAATGGGTCAATTACTCGAATCTGCGGGGTCGGAGTCGAAAATATACACTTATACTACGAGAACTTTTCAGAATCTGTTATTATCTTAGTCCTCTATCTTAAATATATCAAAAGGTAAAAAAACACAACAACTGAGACTTCAAATAAAATGTATTGCCATCTTTGTTGCTTGTCATGTTGGCCTGTTATGGGGAAGACAGGATAAGATACTTCATGAAGCTATGTAAAGAATTTTAAAAAAGTTTGAGTCTTGAGGAAAGTTATGATCATAGTTTGTCTTTGTAGGAATTTAAAGTTAGGTTTGCTGGGAACAAAACTATTAGGTTTTTATTAAAACAAAAAAGTTGTTTGTAAATTAATCTACTGCCTATTCTAAACAAAGAAAATATCTCAATCATCAGATATATCATGTCATATATGCTCCGAAATTATAAAGTGGAGATTTTTTTCTTCTCGTACGTTTCATTGCTCCATTACTATTTTTCGCAATAGATAATTAAATAAGTTTCAACATCACAGCGATGGCAGTGCACCTCTTACTCAGGCAAAAAAGCATTTATGTTTATCTTGGACTGAATTTATTAATCTAGTTTCCTCTCAGACTTACCAAAATTATGTATACACCATTATCAAGATTAGCAAATGTGACCAACCCTTGAGAATCTTGTGAATTAGGCTAAATCCATGGAAAAGAAGAAAAAAGTTTGCAGCTTTAGTCAACATAAATTATTACTCATAGTAATGAAAAAGTCATTTGCTTTTTATAAAGAAAGCAAGACTCGAAATGACCCTTTTGTAAAATAAAGGAAACGAATAATTGTAACTGCCAAGAGCAGAATCTTTTTATTGGGAACTCTAGGAACATTTCGCATAACAGTTTGTTTTAAATTAGGGTTCAAAAAAGCCTTCCGAATGTATTGTACCATTATTTCAGTATTTCTTTATATATCCTTGGTTTTCAAGTTTATGCAGCAGTTTTGACCTTGCTAAAAACTGACTGTTGATCACTAGATATATACAAAAAATATGAAATAAAACAATCTTTTATCTTGCGTATCCGCTTTTCGATAGATACATAAAATGTTTCCCTCTATAGATTTTAATTACACAAAGAAAGTTGGTTCAATATTATAAAATTCAATTTTGTTTTCTGTCTCCGTTATCTCCTTTGAAACTCATGCACAGTGTCGGAGTTTACTACATTTTGGTCTGCAAGTATTATTCTCGAGCGCGATCAATAAAATATGTTAATTTAAGCTATGGAGCTCTTGACAGTTTATTCTATTTTATTATATTAACTTACTTTGTCAATTCTTTACTGCCTAGTTTGTTTGATGAACCAATTGACCTTTAAATCAATGTTCTCATTTGTTTTCATATTCTTAAATAGGTACAACAAATTATCTTTATTTCTTCATTCCTTCTCGCATGAGTGGGGTAAAAAATTGAAACAATAAAGATTAAATTATGTTTCGACTTCAGCCTAAAGAAAGTACGCCATCAAAAGATCAGGTAATAACGGCTTGTTTAATTCCATGAATTATACGATAGCGATACCTCATTGGTCACAACACTCACAGTGCCCTAAAATTCATATTATTTTATCAAAACTTTTTATTCATATATAGATGTGAATTCAGAACAACAAATAATTGTAAGTCATATTAAAGTTTCTTATTTTTCTTACTTTGAACTTCAATCTGAAAAAAAAGAAAATAAATATTAGGTTGAAGTAAAATTCTAGATCTAGATATGAACCTAGAGTCTAAAGTCTTGAGAACATTCTAAGATGGAAACATGGTAGAGATAAAATTAAAAAAAAAAAAAAACGGCTAAAAAGAAAAACATTTATTATTTGGTTTACTTTTTGTGTCTGAAATCTTTACTTTTTTTCGGAGCGGCGGCTGCGAATGTAAACACCATTTTGTGATTCTTTTACACGCGTTTCTTACCGAGAAAACCAGAATGCACAACAAAACGTCGAGGGCTAGAGATGCGCAACAGTCATGCTCGCCTACGATAAAAAGCATCGCACATAACTGATTGGTTGATGAGTGACGTTTGGTTTTTCTTCGCCTGTTCATTTCAATGGGAAATCGTACTTGCCACTAATGTAATATTGCGGGCCGTTATATAAGCCTTCTAACAGAGTAATAAAAAACTATACCCTGATGCGTCCGTATACAACCGAAGGTTTAGTGGATTCAGCCTCTTTAGTTTAAACAAAAGTAAATCAAATAACACATATTGCATTATTATCTTTGTCAAACCAAATGTTGGTATACACTTTCCCAAATGGCATGACTTTTTGAAGCTTTTGTCTCTCTTCATTATGTCGACTCGTTTTGACATGTTGGAATGTTTTCAGAAAGCTTGTAAGCGAAATATGATTTGCATAGATGTATAGATTTAGACTCAGCTGTTGCTCGAAATACACAATTCATCTCTAATCACTATCTTGAAATGAAAAAAAAACGAAATACAGAAAGACACAAAAATTTTAAAGCAATGATCATTTCTTTAAAATAATTTATTAAACTAATTATTATTATTAACATTATCATTTGAACTAACATGTTGTAGATACCCATTTTATTTTTGTCCTACCTTGGCATTTCATAAGGATTTTCAATCTACTTTTAGGTACTTTAATCTTTTTTATTAAATATAAACTGATTCTTCATTTTTTCCTACGCTATTTTAATGGTGTATTTTATTAAAACGCCAAAACTTCAAAAACTGCATAGAAAATTTAATGGCGTTGGATTCATTTCCAACATTGAACTTTAATTATTATAACACTTAACAGCCTGCCGGTAGACAGCTCTGCATTATAATATAGAATTATCTTTATCTGACATTATTCATTTGGTTATTCATGATTCATTTCTTTATATCTTACAAACCAGAACACCTCGTCCTACGAACGGGATAGATCTGGATATTTACAACTAAATTAGATGTAGATCTAGATCACTCTAGAAATCTAAATCTAGATCTAATATTTTAATTTAGATTAGGCTAACCTCCTAGATCTAGTTTCGACAGTCCAATTTATTCCAACCGACACGGGATTTAGAAATCACAACAAACGTGTTATTTTCGGGTTGAATGCAAACACAGATTTGTACGGCTAATTAAAATGTATACCCTGCTTGTCTCCCATGCTTAATAGGGTTTTAATAGGGTTTACAATATCGTTTTGTAAATCCGTAAAGGAACTTTGGGGTTTGAAAATATGCCAACGTAAAATCGAGTGATCTAGAATAGTTTTTCCATATATTTATATATTTCCATCACACGTTTCAGATTACGATCTTTATAGTATGATTCTACCCCTTACTTATCAAACAATTTGAAAAGTGATACTTGGTATAGCACCTGTAGCAACCATGACTAGTATTTTTATAAAGCCGTAATCATAAATTTAACGAAATAGACAATTTTTCTCGCATCTTATCAAGTATATCCATTGAATAAATATTTACTGGTAGCTTGGTGGCAAGATATAGTACATTAAAAACATGAAGAGTGAGTGAATCTTATCTGCCTGCTCTTCAATATTATAATTATAAATCTTACTGGCGTCTCATAGATAATTTCCTTGGCTGAATCGCGCTCATCATAGCTTAACTTTATCAGCGTCACTTTGAACTGAGTCAAGTTATAATGTGGAGGAGATTGACCAATCCTGACTTCTAATACACCTTCCTTGAGGACTCGTGTACTCAGAGATGGTGCCCAGCTTGCTGGATCAGTGACTGCACAGAAAGTAAAAAAAAACAACAACTCATGTCTAAACAAAGACTGCAGCAGGAGTTTGCTATATGGCATCCTTTGACATAAGAATTAGCCTTGGATAACATCAATTTTTTTTTTTATCTTAAATATGTTTCGATGCTAATTACTTTTCTTAACGATAAATAACAGCCATGAAAAAAACATGCTTTAGGCGAATGAAAGCCTTTTATTATTATCATTATTATTATTATTATTATTATTATTATTATTATTATTATTATTATTATTATTATTATTATTATTATTATTATTATTATGAAAAAATAATATTTTGAAAAACTGTATGTAAAGAGAAACAATACTCTCTAATCTCAGGGTACCTTTGTTAAATTTGTGAGAGGTCAACTTACAGGCCGTGATTGCAGAACCTGATGTAATATTTATTGACATAAATGTTGACTTTTTCTGGCTTTCCTCCAGATTCTTAGGTGGTGGCATACTGTACACTTTCACCTGATATTTCGTTCTTGGTAACAAGTTTTTAATCTTATACCGAAAGCGTAACTGCTTAGAAATAAAAAAGAAGGGAAAGGTAGTAAGATGTGGAAATCTTTTAGATCGGAAAGCGAAAAACATAATTGTACGTATTGCATATCATCAAGAAGGAAACAAAAAGAGAAACAATATATAAACACAAGATTGCATTAATGTAAAATTATTTTAATTTTTGTAAACTACATGCATTTGTCTTTATCAAGAACTATGAGCAAACCCTTTAGCCTGTAGCTAAAAAATGAACAATTTTAGTTTCCATAATAGCGAATCAAATAATGTTTACAATCCTAACTTAAAGATTTGCACATTGAAATTTTCAAAGGAGAAATTAAAAACAATTCTTGACATTAAGCACAAAGTAAACACACTTTAGGCTCAAGCATAGATACTGATGTTACATAAATTGTAGTAATTCATCCCCTAACCTTTGATATTTCTAAACGCTTTGCACTTTGTGCAAACTATTGAGATTCACAATAATTATTTTTAACTTTGAAATTTGTTCAGCAATCCAAAACAGCAGATTTGACCATCAACTTATACGTCTGAAACTGTAAAATAGGATATGAAAATTAAAGCTCTTTTCTCAAAATCAATTTGATCCTTAAACTATGGATGGGAATATTTGCTCTATGTTACTTTTTGATTGACAGAACCTTTTTGCCTAACAAGTCTATCTTGTTAGAATCAAACTGGAAGATTCTGCACATCACTTCTATGCTGTTCTCCCAAATCAACAAGTAACCCTTGGTGTTGTTTCTTGACAATTCTGAATTTAAAGTTGGGGACAAAAAATATTAGTAGAGCAAAGAATAGAATTATTAGATAATTTGAAATCTTGTTACGTATAATAAAAGGAAAAGTTGCATATTTAACTCTGAATCATAGATCGTTAATTTTCTTTAAATACGTTTTTGTAAATTGCGTGATGCTCAGTTATAATTAAAATATTTTAAGGGACAACTTTTGTAAAAATATATTGAAAAACTTATCTATTGGGGCTGAGTTAAACTGAAAAAGTTTTTCTGCAATCAGTTAGGAGGAAGCATAATATCAAGATCCTCTTTTTAACGTTTACTAGATCGGAGTTTTAAGATGCGAAGCTATAGTCATTATTTTCTGATACAGTTTCAAATATCTTAGATAAAAAAGGGCATGATGCACTTAGTAGAAACACTGTTACCAGAAAATTAAACTTCACAATGTTTTGTTGACAGTAAGAAAATAACAAGCACTAGAGATCTTGAAAATATTTGGATCCATAATCTGACACTGCACTTATATGAAGCACGCTCAGATGGCTCCAAGAGTGAATCAACACTTATCAAATAAAATGTCATGCGTTGTTGATCAATTTAGTTCAAGTCTAAAGCATGATAACTTGCAAAGCTGCTCCAACATTTTTCTTTTTTCGAGGCTGTGATGTATAATGCATTATTACTTAGTAACTAGCTACAGTTTATAAATTCGAATTATGTGAATGTAAACTTTACAGAAATAAATACTCCTACTTCCGGTTGCTAAAAACATGTCTCTTGGTCCTTTATCTTATTGTTTGTGAACCCACAATCTCGAACCATCACAGTGACGACGAGGATATTTCAGAAAACATTTAATCATTTACACATATAAACAGTCTATTTATAAACAGGTTATTTCTTTAGAGGTATCCAAAATATCAGTCTAGATCTAGACGTCTTGAGTCATATCAATTCAGCTCAAAACATACTTTGACACCTTTCATAGATTGTGAAGTTCGATCTAGATCTTCAATAATCCTACACAATGCCCAAACCAGACAACTTTTATGAGGCTATAGAGTCTTTCACCAATTATAAAGAACGATTAGATGCCTATTTTCTGGCCAATGACATTGCTCAGACCAAACAGAGTGCTGTTCTTCTTTCCGCATTGGGACCCAAAGTGTATGGTATTTTACGATCACTGACTGCACCAGACCTGCCAACGACAAAGTCTTACAACCAGTTGTGTCAGATTCTTTCTACACATTATTGTCCTAAGCCTCTAGAGATAATGGAAAGATATAAATTCCATAAGCGTAACCAACAGCAGGCAGAATCTATTACAGACTATATAGATGCCATCAAGAAACTGTCTAAACACTGTAACTTTGGTGAGACACTCCTCACATCTCTCCGGGACAGATCTTCTGTAGTCTTAGTGATGTTACCCTTCAGAAACGTCTCCTTCAAGAGAGGGACCTGATGATTGATAATGCCACAAACATGGCTCTGGCAATGGAAACAGCCCACCATGACGCCGGAGAAATACAGGGATATACATCTTCACCACTCCATGTTATGCCATCCATGCACCCCAAAAGAAAACATAAAGATCAGCAGTTTCCACCGTGCCTCTCTTGCGGCAAGACAAACCATAAACGCCAAGACTGCTTCTTTAAAGATGCAGTATGCAACGCGTGCAAAAAGAAGGGGCATCTCAGCCAAATATGTAGAGGGAAGAAGAAAAGGACAAACCAACGAAATCCAAAACCAAAATTAAATTACTCTAATAACGCTTCTCACAAGGTTCGTCAAGCACCAGGACATGAAATGAGCGATGATCAGTTCACTTTAGACATAATCCAATATTAGGCAGTGACTGGCTATCTCAGATTAAGATCGACTGGCCAAAAGTCAAGAAAATGAATCAGTCATACTATGATACAACCGCATTGCAGAAAAAAATTCACAGAATTGTTTGCTGATGGAATTGGCAGAGTGAGAGATCATGAAGCAACCTTGAAATTAAAAGAAAACTCCGCACCAAAATTCTTGAAAGCCAGATCTCTCCCGTTCTCAATCAAACCAAAGGTTGAGAAAGCAATCCATGGCCTTGAAAGACAAGGCATCATCAGCAAAGTTTCTCACAGTGATTTGGCAACACCACTTGTTCCGGTCGTAAAGGCATCAGGTGACATACGCATCTGCGGAGACTTCAAAGTCACGATAAACCCAGTTCTTCAAGCTGAACAGTACACCCTCCCAAGACTGGACGAAATGACCTCCCTCTTACAGCAAGGAAGGGAATTTTCTAAAATCGATCTTCGGCAAGCGTACTTTCAACTGCCTCTAGATGAAGCCTCTAAGCAACTTACTACTATCAACACCAGCAAAGAACTATACGTCTTCAACAGATTGGACTTTGGTATAACGTCATCACCAGAAATTTGGCAGAAAACTATAGACCAGGTTCATAAAGGTCTGCAAGGAGTCCTCTGTAATCAAGATGACATGATTATGTTTGGCAAGACAGATGAAGAGCACCATACAAATCTTACCAAAGTTCTTCAGAGACTTCAAGACTACGTGCAAACCGTACCAAAAGCTCATTCTACAGAGATGAAGTCATCTTCTGTGGCATCAAAATAAGCAAAAATGGCCTTCACAAAACAGAAGACAAGATGAAAGCAGTTCAAGATGCACCAAAACCCACAAATAAATCAAACCTAAGGTCATTTTTAGGTTTAGCCAACTATTACCACAAATGGCTTCCCAACATTTCCACCATATCAAAACCGCTGTACGATTTACTGCAGAACAATAAACTATTTAAGTGATCAGACCAATGTCAAACAGCTTTTGACACCACAAAGAACATGGTCGCTTCAGACTTAGTGCTTACCCACTACGATCCTGAATTACCTGTCTAAGCCTTGCGACTGATGCATCACCTTGTGGCACAGGAGCAGTTTTGTCTCATACAACGCCCGAGGGAGAGAAACCAATAGCCTTTGCCTCGCGCACACTGTCGAAAGCAGAACAAAACTACTCCCAATTAGACAAGGAAGCTCTTGCTATCGTCTGGGCAGTAAAAAAGTTCTTCTTCTACACCTGTGGTCGACATTTCTCTTTGATCACTGACCACCAACCACTGAAATACATTTTCAGTCCAGACAAGGGCATTCCGGCCATGTCAGCGGCCAGGCAACAGAGATATGCAGCATTTCTCTTGGGATTTGATTACTCGATTGAATATCGCACCTCCAAAGCGAATGCAAACGCTGACAGTCTTTCCAGACTTCCTCTGAAGGATCAATGGGGAACAGAAGAAGATGCAGATGACCTATTCTACAAAGAAGTATTGGACTCAGCTCCTGTCAGTCCAATCACTATCGCAAGAGAATCACGACATGACACTATTCTATCTCAAGTTATTAATTTCATAAAAAAAAATGACAGCTTCCAGATATCTGTGGAACTAAGAAGCTACCACAACATACGACAGGAACTTACAGTACAACAAGACTATCTCTTGTGGGGACACAGAGTTGTTCCACCATCCAAGCTACGTCCATCAATCCTACAAACGCTTCATACTGGATATCTGGGTACCGCAAAGATGAAAAATCTTGCTAGAAACTATGCCTGGTGGCCTGCTATGGACAAGGACATTGAAATGATCGCCAAAAGCTGCAGTGGATGTGCCATGTCACAGTCTGATCCACTTCACACACCACTTCATCCATGGCAATGGCCTGAAAAACCATGGCAACGGATCCACACTGATTTTGCTGGACCTTTCATGAGTTCCATGCTTCTCATAGTAGTGGATGCCCATTCGAAATAAACTGAGATCATACCAACATCGAGTAAAACATCATCAGCTACAATCAATATTCTCAGTACCATATTTGCAAGATTTGGCCTGCCAGAACACTTGGTCTCTGACAATGGTGCACAATTTACATCAGAAGAATTCGCAACTTTTGTCAGGAGCAATGGCATCAAGCATACCAAGACAGCGCCTTATCATCCTGCAACTAACGGACTTGCAGAACGCATGGTACAAACGTTTAAGTCAGCTATGAAATCAGCTAAAGACGACAAGGGTAATGTTTACACAAAACTTGCCAGATTCCTACTTGCGTATAGAAACTCACCTCACTCCACGACTGGTGAGACCCCAGCATCTCTCAGGTTTGGAAGAAAGCTACGAACCAAAATGGATCAGGCACTGCCTGATATCAAGACGAAAGTGTCATCCAACCAATCAGAGCAGGTCAAGTCTTATTGACAAGCTGCACTGCGTCTCTTTAACATTGGAGATAAAGTCCTCGTTAGAGACTACAGACAACACCAGAGATGGCAACATGGCACTATTTATGCCCAAACTGGATCTCGCAGCTATGAGGTGGAGATTGCACCTGGAGTGACCTGGCGACGGCACTGTGACCAAATAATTCACACATCATCAAGCACCAACTCTTCAACCACTCCAGAGCCCATCCTGCCTCCTATTAATCTTAATCTTCAACGCACACTTGTGCAAAACCCAAATTCAGAGGCAAAATCTCCGCCAACTTCACCTCAGACTATGCTTTCTCCCATGGTCAAGGAATAGGGCTGAACAAGAGTCGCCCCTTGACACACAGTCTCGGGTACACAATCACACTACACGCACTAGAAGTGGTCGCGTTGTCAAACTTCCCGCCAGATACACAGACTAGGCATATTAAATATTTTTATTACAAGGGATGTGCAGCGACCACTAACACATTGCAACACACCGTATTTTTTACACTAATTATTTAGGTCCATTTAGCTACTAGAGCTTTAGCCAAAAAGGCTCTTCTATTAGTTTATCTTTTAAATGATTACATTTTTCAATCACACTTATTCCGAGGAACGAATGATGTCTCAAGTCCAAGTTAATGTTGAACTTTGAATATTATCCTCCAATGGACATTTTATTTAATTTTAAAACCTATCAATATCAAATTACTTTCTATGTTATCTTTTGACACTGTTTATTAACTTTAATACAAAGTATGTGCTTGATTGATACTCTCTATTCTTCAACTTTCAACTCTCCAAGTAAAAAGTTAATTCACTATTATTTTTCTTTTAACCCATAATAAAGAATACTTACATGTTCTTAAAATATTACAGTTCAACTAATATAAAAAAATGGATGAAATATCCATCCAGGTGTATATTTTATGTAGGATATAACTTTTTTTTCACGGAGAGGAGAGGATGTGTGATGTATTATGCGTTATTACTTAGTAACTAGCTATAGTTTATAAATTCGAATTATGTGAATGCATCCAAGAACGATGTAAACTTTACAGAAATAAATACTCCTACTTCCGGTTGCTAAAAACATGTCTCTTGGTCCTTTATCTTATTGTTTGTGAACCCACAATCTCGAACCATCACAGAGGCAAACAGGTATTTTATATTGGACTAAAGACAAGCATACAATTCAGATATTAAGATATCTACAAATAATATTTCCCACGGTCAATTAAACATAGAAGAAATTAGGACAAAGACCTAGAAGAATTTATATTTATAACAATCTTTAAGTTGATTGAAAAACAAAAATATCAGAATAAATACTATGATAAGTTGATATTTAACAGTTGAAAAAAAATTATGATTAATATTTTCTCCAAACTGATGATTTGAAACTTGTACATCTTCAAAGAAAATATTACTGAATAATATAATACTCACTAGCAAAAGGAGAAATCCAATTTACATATGCGGCTGGCATAATGTATTCTTTTCCTTTATGCTTATCTTGTTCCACCAAAAACCTAAGATCAAGTGACTCTGGCCTCTGAACAGAGTCATCCTCATCAGTTAAAGAAAAGCCATCTGGCAAATCTGACCGGCTGAAGTGTTCTAAAAATGGCCTGCAGTCTGAGGAGAAATTCCGATTAGATTCCTAACTATTATTTTTACATAGTGGGCTCTTTCTTAATTTATTCATGAACAATTTCTGCTTAAATTGGCCTGAAAAACCATGGCAACGGAACCGCATGTTTTTTTGAAAGTGTATATATTAAGGTTAGCATTACCCTGCATGATGTTCAACTATAAAAGCTTTAGTTATAGAAAAGTCTTTCTTGATGATCTAACCTTGTGAAGATGTGTTTTAGAATTGACATATTGTGTTCTGCCAGAAACAAAACTTTTTAGCACGCATAATTTATAAAAAGCAATCTAACTTTGACTTATGCTGATGCTAGTAAACAAAACAGTTCAGGTGAGTTAGTACGGCACTTGGACCTGTCTTATGTGCAATTTATCTCTCAGAGACAACAACTGCCAGAGAATCATTTATTATGATAAATATTTAGGAACAAAACATTGAATCAGATCAAGAAGTTCTGTCCACTGAAGACAAAGGCATGGCTAGGGCCTCTTAAGTAACAATATCAAATCACGGCATTGAATCATGAATATCACGACCAACTGGTCAGGCTAGAATAGGTTCCCCTTTTTCCCTCTTAATTTTATAATGACCCTGACTTAGTCACAGACGTCTCCATCTCTAATGGCCATTTTGTCGCATTTAACGGTTCTGTCTGGCAGGCTTTGACCTGGCAATTATATCGTTTCTTAGTATCGGAAAAATAATGTGAAATGAAACAGTTACAGGGAAGTTGTCTGTACAAACGTTCAAATAGGTTCGATTTATTTTAATACAAAAAGTAAAATGTCCTCCTGCTTTCCTTATTATTTCATTCAGCACTAAGTATTATTGATTAAAATTATTCGTCACCGACGCAAATCTCTGATGATGAAAACTGCCAAACTTGGACTATCTGATTTATTTTACCTGAGTCATTGTACTCCTCCAGACAAAGATCTTCAATCTACGGATTAAAAAATATAAGTTAAATTTGAAAAAAATATTCAGCCATAAATGAGCGATGTCAAAACTGACATCAAATAAATTAACTCTATATAAATCCATCAAAACGTAAGTATGGTTTAAAAAACAGCTACTAGTATTACTATGTCTACCACTACCACAACAACTACTACTACTACTACTACTACTACTACTACTACTACTACTACTACTACTACTACTACTACTACTACTACAACAACTACTACTACTACTACTACAATACTACTACTACTACTACTACTACTACTACTACTACTACTACTACTACTACTACTACTACTACTACTACTACTACTACTACTATTACTACTACTTCTGCAACTACCACTGCTACTACTACTACTACTGCTGCTAGTACTACTACTACTACTACTACTACTACTACTACTACTACCACTACTACTACTACTACTACTTCTACTCCTACTGTTGCTGCTACTAGTATTACTATGTCTACCACTACTACTACTACTACTACTACTACTACTACTACTACTACTACTACTACTACTACTACTACTACTACCACTACTACTACTACTACAACTACTACATATACTTCTGCTACTAATGCTACTTCTGCTACTGCTTCTACTACTTCAATAAATTTGTTCGTTTTCTGGTGGTATAACTGCACTAAACAAAATTATGTATTACTAGCAATGGAAATCTCTATCAAATATAGTTTACTTATGGTTAATTACTCTTATCCTTCAACAAATTCTTCTACTGCTTTTAGATATCCGAATATTGAAATCTTTTTTGAAAATAACATCGAAATAAATTTTCAAAAAATTATTGCAAGCCCGTGAATATTCTTTTTTAATTGAGAGAACTTACAAGATCTGCAGATTGTTCCTGAAAGACTTCCAAAGAACATGGATGACTTTTAGAGATAGCAAAATCAGTGCACACAGAGCTCGCAAGGAGTACAAAACCAAATATTAACATTGATATGTTTTCCTTCTTCATGAATTTTTTTAAATCCATTCCTAAAAAAACAAAGAAAAAAATGTTGTTATATAATTGTTTTTCTCCATATTAAACAACTTTCCTTTCATGGAAATTCTGTGTATCTTATAGCATTTCATTTATGTAAGCGTGCCCGTAATATCAGTAAAGCTATCTGCATATAATGCCCTATTGAATTCAAGAATTTGTTAATA
>JAWDGP010007907.1:277500-337500 GCA_033675545.1 Elysia crispata
ATATTACTCAGTATACTTTTTCACTTTGATTGAAGATTTCACATAAAACGACCATTCTCATCTGTATGTACTTCAAGTTTTGTAGTAATAAAGACAGAGAGAGAGTGTGTGTGTGTGAGAGAGAGTGAGAGAGAGAGAAAGAGAAAGACAGACAGAGAGAGAGAGAGAGAGAGAGAGAGAGAGAGAGAGAGAGAGAGAGAGAGAGAGAGAGAGAGAGAGAGAGAGAGAGAAAGATGAGAGAGACATAGACTGAGGCTGCAAAGTCATTTTTAATCACCGTAGTTTTGGTTGTGGTACTTTTTGAAAAACAATTTTGGTAAGCTCTACCTACCCACCTTTACCAATGCTACTGAATAAGGAAGCAGTTTTTGGAAAAAAGATTTACGATATTCAGTTTTAAGTTTTCCTATCTTGACAAAGGTTTAATTCCTTGTGATGTGTAGAATTTGACCTGATGTAACGTATCACTAGCATGAGAGTTATAAGCATGTTACAACTTACTTGTGATCATAAAAAATTTATGACTTGTATAATCTTAATCATAAATTCCTGACAGTATTTGTAGTTTTGATAATCTATAACATAAAGCAGGCAGACAAAAAACATTGAAAAAATGATTACTTTAATTGATCCCCATAGTATCTATCTTTGGTTTGAAATTAAAAACAAAAAGCAAATTAATTTTAAAAGAACAATATCAAAAATATGATCTGACCTTAAAACGGTGCTTTCTTTATCTGAAATTTGGTTCTGTGAATTCTCTTTTGTCTACATAGAGTGTTTCCGCTATAAATGATCAAACACTATTAAAGTCATTTTTTTTTGCCTAGGTCATACAATAAATATCAACAAATAACATTTCGATATGATGACAACATTCCAGTTTTGTAACATACAGACAATGGTTTTCAAACACAACCGCTCTAACTTATGCTCTGTCAGAGGGGTGTTCATAGAGATCAATCAAACTGTGGAGCTCTTCAATCTTTTCTTTTCATCTTTGTAAATATTGACTGAGGAAGTGTTTCACTTTTTCGGAGAAGATTATTGGTCTTTTCTTGGGAGTCTGTTAGAGTAGCTGTTGTGTTCATATTGAGTCTAAACTTTCTACATTCGTTTTTTTACAATATCCATTATCTTTTGACAGCCTTTTCGATTCTATTGTTAGTGGTGCGGTATCATCTGCGTATTGAAGATTCTGGAATGATAATTATGCCCTTTTACTTTGATGTTATGAATTTCCTCTATTCGTATGGCTTGAATAGTGCTATATATATTACACACTTGTCTTTCACCACTCCCTTTCTTTTTTAATTGCTCAAATACTCTATTTCCTTGCCTTATTCTGTCCTTTCTGTCAAAATAGATTTCAAGTTCAATTAATATTCCTCTTATCTATCTTTCTTTTAGAAAGTCTAGAGGTTCCGGATGCTCCACAGTATGCAAATGTTTTCGGGTAATGGATTAGACAGACAAAAATTTTATTTTCACCTCCAGATACTTTGCCACAACCATTCTCTGTTACTATTACTTTTCATGAAGCTTGCCTGCTCTTTACTGACTTCTTTGCCAATAGCTCAGAACGTATTTAAAAATTATTTTGAGCAGGTTTTTAATGTGACATGTCAAGCTTATGTTTTAAAATTAGAGCATTTATTTGCTCTTGGTGTGAGCGGTAGAATTATAAAAACAGATGTTCCCAAGTCTTATTGAATGTTCACTGAGCTATAGTGCATGACAGAGCTGATTTCGGTCAGCTTTTCAATCTTTTTAGTTTTCTTCTAACAATATGAGCCGGCAAGCTATCTAAACATATCTCTTTCTCTGTCGCTCTCTCTCTTTTCTTCTTTTTTTCCACTCTCTCTCTTATCCTCTCTCTCTCTCTCTCTCTCTCTCTCTCTCTCTCTCTCTCTCTCTCTCTCTCTGTTTATGTGTAGAATATTGATGAACCAATACCTTATAATTAAAAAAAAATATCTACTACATCTGTATATAGAGAAAATTAAAACAATATTTTTATTTTAATTTAAAGAAATAAATTTATCAAGCTCACTGAAGTTGATTGAATATAGTTTTTAAGAAAATGAAAAAATTGAGTACAATCTCAAATTTTAAATAGTCCAAACAATATTTGAAAACAAAATAGATTTAAAAAATTCAACATTTTTAGCTGCAATATTTGATTTAATTGTTAGGGGTTCATTGCACCCAAAAGTAAAGTAATGTTTGACATGTAATTCAAATTATTTAAGATATGACGATAACTTGAAGTCTTTTTTCTTCATTTGAGAATACGAAAAATGTATGCAATTCAATATTAGGTAATATTTGCTAATTCCTTTTCTTACTGCAGATGATAGTACAATTGATATTTTTGAATCCAGAAGATATTGGTTATTCAAGTAAATGTGTCAAAATTTTAAAGACAAATTTAAGTCTTTAGACTGGTTTTTTTTGAAAATAGCGTCCGAAAGTATACAAAATTCCTTTATTACCCTATATTTCAAAATATAACAAAATTGATATTCCTTTTCTCCTGGGATCAAGCAATCTTCATCGAACTCTCAAACCTGAGAACCTATTTATCATCCTGAAATATGTTAAAAGCAATATGTCACTTTTATGGACTGTGTACTGCCAAATCAAACATCATGTTTTGTAAGATCAAAAGGGCTGTGACTATGATACAAGTGTTAAATTCAGATGGGAAAGAATTTTTACTTCTCTCTGCTTTTGGCTGTTCCTTCTCTTTGGGAACTGGGGAAATCAAATAATACTTAATCATTATTAGCCAGCCAGCTTTCATTATCAAATGTTTAAGCATGATGGTATATGATTAATCTTCTCGTTTTTCTCATCTGATAAGGATAGTACATGGAGCTTAAAGAAAGATGGTATGCTGGTATGTGTGTAGTTCACTTTTTAATTAAACAAATAATAAGCCAATTGATACGTAACCAATTAACAGTATAAAATTATTATCATTTTTTCAACGCACTTGCACACAATGAACAAAACTTGGTGTTTCAAACTGTAAAAATTAAGGTGAATGCAAACCAAGAGTTCGTCTAACTACTTTATAATTATTGCTTCCTCTGTGGAAAAAAATATGTTTATAAATTCACTTATTTTATAATTAGGGAATGACTTTTTTGTCTTTCCGGGCCTCCAAAGTTTTCTATAAGACGCTTGAAATTAGATTAAAATATGGGAAGACGTAAACAGATTCACTCCAGGCATGTCAAAAAGGCATTATGTAATAAGAGTCATCTCGATAGGATCAGGATACTGGGACGTATATCACGGAACCTGGTGATAGGTGCCGACAGGAAAAAAAGCCAATGAAAGAGGTATCAAATATTGTCGAACATTGTATATTATATATATATAAATATATATAAATTTTATTATTTACAAAATGGTGGCTACAGAAAATAGGTTATATATATATTATATATATATATATATATATATATATATATATATATATATATATATATATAAATTTTATTATTTACAAAATGGTGGCTACAGAAAATAGGTTTAGCGTTATTAATCCTTTATACAGTACCCACCATGAACGGACACTTTAATCCAATCAGTTTGAACGCTTCCACAGATATTTTGACAGTGTCTACCATTGGCCTCTTTTATCCAGCACAAGCATTTGCCAACTTGTTTACGGAATGGGTCAATAACGCGGATCTGAAGGAGTGAGCAATAAGCTGTGAGACCACTTTGGAGTCTGTTATTACCTTAACATCCTATCACATGTACGTTTAGACAAAGAAAAATCTAAAAATTTGTATTGCCACCTTTTTTGACTATCGTCTTAACCAGTTATGGATAATAAGTGACAAGTGTTTCTATCCTTATTGTTTGTTAAATGCTGGGGAAGACAGGAGATGATACAGCTTGACAGGATTAACAGAAGAGGGCAGGGATGTTATAGTCTTGTAGAAAGCTAAGGTCATGAACAAAAAATATTGGTACAGTATAATAATGCTAAGCAAGAGTAATCCTAATTAGCAGATTTACCGAGTCAGATGTTCAGAAATTATGAAATGGGCATTTTTAGCTGGGTTTTTTTTCGTGGCTTATAACTGCTTAATTTATTAATTAATTGTCTCAAAAAACACACACTGATAATATTTCTGTTATTTTTAAGTTTGCAGTGGTGAAATGCAACTCTTACTCAAGCAAAAAAACATTTATTTTTATCTTGGATTAAATTTATAAATCTTATTTCCTTCATCACTTACCACAACTTTGTACTCATCATTATCAAGGTTAGTAAATGAGACCAACCCTGCAACCTTTCGTGAATCAGGCTAAATCCAAGGGAAAGAAGAAATGATATTACTCAAAAACTTTCCTAATTATATTAGCAAGGCTAGGAATGTCTTTCATGAGAAATATAGGCAACGAGTGTTTGTTACAGCCAAGAGCAGGAACTCTGTTTAGGGAGTTTCGAGTAATGCTCTCTAGACGTGGTTTTTTTTATATTACGTGCAAATAAGGCTTTCGGCAGCATTGCACTATATTTTCAGCGTCTTTTTATATATGCCTGGTTTTAAAGTTAAAGCAGTACTTTTCATGTAACAACAAATTAATCTGTGTTTCTGCAGAGAGGAGATGTGGAGGTTAAATTACAATTGTCACAACTAGACATGTGCAGAAAATTTATGAAGTAAAACAATATTGTATCTTACATATTCATATTTTCCATACCTTCATAATTATATTGATTTCCTTTATAGAATTTGATGACATAAAAACATTTAGATCTATATTATGAACGGCCATTTTATCTCCTTCCAAACGCCTCAGAGCACAGTAATACTGTTTTTCTGAATTTTCATGTGCAAACTACTTGGCAATGTGATCAATAAAAACAGGAGGCAAATTGTCGACATAGGCTTAAAACTATCTAAAGTTTTATTATATTTTACATAAGTTAGTTCGTCAATTTCTTTATCGCCAAACTTGTTTTGATGAAATCATTAACTTTTAAATTAACGTTTTCTGTTTTCAGGCGTTAAAAATAGATATCTGTTTTGCAAAAAATTATATCTATTTTTGAAATATAGAAACAAAAGATATTCTTTCTCACATGGATGGAGCAAAAAGCTAAAACAATTAAAACAAACTATAAGGTTGTTATATTTAGGTGTAGATATTATTGTAAGTATCAGGCTCTGTTACAAGTCTAGACAAAGCTTAAAATCTGTGATCTAATTTACGGTTATCTGTAGGAGTCTCGAGGAGCTAAATTAGCCTTCAATCAACGCCAACATCATTATAGGCGTAAAATGAATCAAGATCTTGATCTGAATAATAAGGATCTAGATACTCTGGCATAAGTAGACATAAAATTAATTATATGCCTAGCAACCATGAAAACGAAGTTTAAACTAACGGTGCCAATCATATATATATATATATATATATATATATATATATATATATATATATATTTTTTTTTGTTTTTTTTGTTTTTTTTGTTTTTCGTGTCATTTCGTTCATTCGAAAAAAAATATAACTTAAGAAGAAATTTATATGAAGTCTTCCAGATTTTTAACTGTTGTGGTAGTAAAATTTAAAGAAAGTTTGATCCATAAAAAAAAAAATTTGCTTCATATTTACAGGGTTCCCGCCATCCTCCTCCCACCACCTCCAACCTTTTATCCTATTCTAGTTGAACCTCATAGAGTTGTTCAAAATACACTCTTATCTGTTATCACAATTCTGCTGAACAAGTCTTAAATATCATTACATTTTCAAAAGATTTGATGAACCATCAAAAGTAGTCATAAATCATTTAGTTATTATACTTACAGAATTTCATATCTTAAAAGAAGAAAGTAAGGTACAAGAATTTCAACAAATATCATTCCTTTAAAATAATATATTTTTAGGCTAATAACTCTTCATAACGCCATTTACCTAAAACGTTTTTAGATGCAAGTTCGTTTTTTTTTTTTACCTCTCTTAACGTTTATTCAGGATTCTCAAACTAACTTCAGGTACTCGTTTTTCGACTTTAAAGTATTATGCTGTTTTTCTTTTTTTCCCTACATTATTTCAATGAGATAAAATCCAAACTGGCTTTTATTAATTTTGTTGTCAATAAAAAAAGGCTCTACAGTTACATGAAGGTCTAATCTGGAGCAATACATTTACTAGATTTAACATTTTTCAAGAAGTTAGAACATATCTCTCCAAGTACTTCAACTTTCTTCCTAGAACTATAGAACAGCTTTAAACTTTCATTTGGCACTGATTGAATAAGGTTATTTAGAGTTTCGAATTTCTAAAATGTCGCCAGTCTAGGCGCCGGAAATAATGAATCTTGAATGATTTCAAATAAGTATGAGAAAAGCAATGCATACAATGACGCAATCTAGAGTAATTTTGAACTTAAGTGATTCATTTATATTCACAGCTTATAGTTCTTATTCATGTTTGTATTAGAGCACTCTAAGACTTAGTGAATTTACTTAGTCAATGATTATTTCTATTTTTTTTTCAAAAAAGACATTAGTCTTTGTAGTATTTTTATATCTTTTTTTTTTTTAAATTTTATTTGTCAGAGTCTAGCGATGTACACGCAGATTGCTTTTACCATGGCAGACATTTGCTGCTATTTATGATAACGCCACAACTTCAACCATTTCACTAAAAGTGGCTTTTTTATTTTCTGCAACATCGCGATTTCATGATTATTAAAATTGTTTTGCAACAAAATAACAGGCCATGCAATGATGAGCGTCTTGATTTCATTTTTTTTTGGTTTAGCTGCATAAGAAGACAGTCTTGACACATAACAGTCGGCCTGTAGGCAGCTCTGCATCCTAATATATAAGTATCCTTATCTTACATTATTCATTTGGCGCCTCAAGATCCATCTCTTTAATTTTTATTCTACGCCTTCTTTTTGAATCAACTCTAAAAGAAGCATATCTATTTACTGATGGCTTGGTAGGGACGTTTCGATAAAATTATCTACACTTTTGAGTATGCATTTAAAAAATGAAGAACGCGTAGTTCTAATTTGACTGGTCTTTCACATGTTAACCAGCAGACTTACTGGCGCCGCGTAGAGAACTGTCCTGAACGCATTATTCACATCCAAACTGCGCTTGACCAGCATCACTTTGAACTGAGTCAAGTTAAAACGTGAGGGAGAGTGAGTAATTTTGACTTCTATTGTACCTCCCTCAAGGACACGGGCTCTTACAGGTGGTATCCATAGTCCTGGATCTGAGTCTGCATAGAATACAAAAAAGGCAAATGTCTAAACAAAGGCTGGAACAAGAGTTACCTATTGATTGCATTTCTTAATACTTTGATACTGAGGTACATCAGGGAATGAAATAATTTTTAAGTAAGTGAAAGCCTAGATAGAATACATACATACATACTTACATATGTTTAGTACTGATTCTTTGGAGGGTATCTTTTAAAATTTACATCTTTATCATTTTAGGAATGTATTTTGGATACCTGCATATGATAAACATACCGTAAAAATCGGCCTATCAATCTCAGTGAAGTTCATAATATTCCGTGATCCGTCAACTTACACTGGTGGATAAAGGGGCCTGTTCTTATTTGGAATGATTCAAAGGTTGACGTTTTCTGGCTTTCCTCCAAATTCTTTGGCGGTGGCATACTGTACACTTTGATCATATAATTCTTTTTAGGTTTCAAAAATTCAATATCATACTGAAAGCGTAACTGTTTCAAAGAAAAAAGGACGGGAAAAGGGTTAAGAAGAGGGAATTTATAAGTTGGGAAGTAAAATACACAATTGCAATTGTTGTACATTTTCAAGATCTGCAAAAGTAAAGGAGCAATAATTAGATTGAATCAATCTTTTATTTTTGTACACTAAATTGATCATTTTCGCAAGAACTTTGTACAAGCTAAGTCTGTGGCATGTAACTAAAAAATAAAGAGTTAAGTTTCCATAAAGGGCTATCACATTTCGTTTACAATCCTAAGTTAAGAACTAACAAATTTCCATTTTCAAATGACAAATTAGATACAATTCTAGACACTACGCACAAAATAAACACACTTAGGCTCGGGCAAAGATAATTATTGTATGTAAACTGCAGTTGTTTATCATCTGACCGTTAGATTTTGTATAATATGCTTCGTACCTTATGGAAATTATTGTGCCAAAGTGTGAATAATAAATGCATTCATAATTACTGTAAAAGATTTAAGAAGCATTTGAAAGAAATATCCTTTACAAATATATTAATGAACAAATCATAGTAAATGTGGCAAAGATCTTTGACGTATTCGGTTTTATGTATCACATAAAAGTTTACTTTCTTCCCTTCGAGAAAGTAAAACAATACGCTTTGACTATTAATGGGATTAATTGTCCGGAGAACATGTCTCATAGCAAGTTCAAAAGGTAATGAGTTCTTTGATTATTACTCAAATGCGCTTAAGTTCAAAACTTACCTAAACCCTTTTGGGTGCCTGAAACATAATCATGGTTGCCTAGCGCATGTATACTTGCAAATTTTATTTTACAATATTAAAACTTCGACATCTGACTTATAAAGATAAGTGAACAAATCTATGACACCTAACTACAGTGGGATATTATGTTGGTAAGGAAGGTTAGAATTTAATAAACAATATAAAAAAAATCATAATACACTAATCTCTTAGTCAATTTTGCACAATCTAAAATATAAGTTTTCACTATTATTTTCATGATTGTAATTCAAAGTAAGAAAATACGAATTAATACAGGTTTCCTCAAGATCGAATGAATACCAAAGCTCTACATGACAATATTTTTTTCCATTTTACTATTTGATTTAAAGAACCTTTTTGATTAACAAGTCTGTCTTGTTAGAATCAAACTTGAAGAGCCTGCACATCAATCTTGTACTACGCTCCCAAATCAACAAGTAACCTTTGGTGTTTTCCCTTGACCATACTGGATTTAAAGTTGAGATAAAAAAAAAGTAACCGTAAAACAATAGAATTGTTAAGTAATATCAATTTTATTTGAAGAATAAAGCATTGCGCATTTAATTATGTATCAATTGTGCTTTTGAAACTTATGCGGTGCTCATTTTTCATTAAGATATTAATTTGTACCAAATAACTTTTGAAAAGCCTACCGTTGCGGGTTAGATGAGCTGAAAACTTTTAGGACAAAGAAACATATAAGATCTCCTCATACAAAATGTATTAAAGTGGAAAGTTGAACCTAGAGGCATTAATATCTGAAACAGTTCCGAATTAACTACGGTAATCTTAGATGTTGGATGAGTGCCAAGCACCTGACAAGATGTCACTGATGGCGAACCATTCAAACCAGCCAAACAAATGACCTAATTTATCGGCAATGGTTGGTCAGACAGCTCAGTATGAGCACTGCTCCTACAAATAGAAATTGGAACCCACTATAGGTATCTTTCCAAAGAACAACCATTACTAGACTCAATTCAATAAAAAACGTAACAAAACTGGATTTGAATCAGAAACAGCGCAAATGGAAATGAGTTTTCTGAGAATAAAATCGGTACTATCAAATAAATATATCTCCATCCGCACAAGAAGAAGAGCCTTGGAATGCTACATAGAATCCATTTTGGTGTATGGATCCGAGGTTTGGACTTTATTAAAACAGCTCCAATAGAATTTGGAGGAAACAGAAATGTGTTTCCTACATCGAATGCTACGAATCTCATGAACCGCAAAAGAATCAAACGAAACAGTTTTACGAGAATCTGACACAAGAACATCCAAAAATAGAATACGTAAATGCCAAGCAGCCATCGTCGGCCATATGCTGAGTCGAGATTAAGTGGGACGCCTTGTGACAACTGGAAAATGAAGCAGAGAAAAACAGCAAGACATGCTGTAGGGCTTACTAACAAATGGAGATAAACGTAGAAAAATTGACAGATCACTAAAAATTACGAGGGATCGAGATGCATGGAAGATCGTGTTCACTTGAGATAAACAGCTGGGCGCCTAATTGGTTGAGGGTAGCCTTCAACTTAGTATTGATCGTAAGATTTCCAAGGAGGAATATCTAAAGTAACTATTTTTTTTCCTAATTTAAAAAAGGGATGAGAAGATAGGAAGAAAAGGAAATGACATATTTAAGAGAAACACTCTCTTCTCTTACGAGAAGCAACAAGCTCCAGAAGCCTTGAAAATGTTAGGCCTCATAATTTGATATTGAACTTTGATGAAGTAGACATGGCTCAAAAACTGAGTAATACTTAATAAAAAATAAACTCATGCCATTTGGTTATCTCATTTTAAACTCTAAAGCATAATGCTTTGTATATCTGCTTCAATTTTTATTTTTGCTTTTCTGATACGTATACTTTTTAGATGCAAAGATATCGACGGTAAAAAGACAATCTTGGTTGAAGAAGAAAAAGTTAAGGAAGATAATAGTTTGATAAGTTCGTATGTTCAAGGTTGTGCGTGTATTCTACGACGTAAGGTGCCTCTTAGATGTAGTTGAAGAACATTTATTGTGTATGATCAGGCATCTAGATCTTTCTAAAAATTGGTTGAAAAAAAATTCTTGGAAAAAAAATACTTTTTTTGTTTAATTTATATCTTAAATAATTGAGCCGACTCAGTTTGAAAAAACAAATTTTAAATTATTTGTTCAAACTAACGAATTGAAGCATGTTCGTTGTTGAACAACGCAAAATGTTGCCAAGTTCTACTCACTGTCATCAGGAGAGCTCCAATTGACGGATGCTCCTGGCACAAGGAATCTTGTTCTACCGTGCTCAAATGGGTTCATCGCCATAACAACTTCAAGCGACTTTGGCTTTTGAACAGAGTCTTCATCATCAGGTATAGAAAAACTCTCTGGCAAATCTGACCGGTTGAAGGTTTTTAAAAATGGCGTACATTCTGAGAGAAAACCACAAGTTAAACTCCTTTTAGTATTAGCAAAAATGAAAAAAGTTAATAAGAACAAAGAAATTAAAATGGTGAAAATATCGTGGCAAACTATAATTCAGATATTATACATCTTCAAAAAAATGAGAAGCAGAGATGAAATGTGACTTTCATATATTTCATATAACGAAAAAAAAAAACAACGAAACAAAACAAAAAAATCACAAACCTGCAAACAATAACCGACTAATTATTTTGAAAAAGGGTCTTAGTAAAGATCATCTTGATCAAATTAATATGTATAGTATACGCAGAAAAAAATTATGAGATGATTCCATTATGAACCAAGGCTGTTTCATTACAAATCTAATAAAAATAGGTTTTTAATACATAAATATAACATGTACTTAGTGGAATCTTATTCAAATTATACATGAGAAATAATTTTAACTTGAATTTCCTATGGTTTGTCACATATAAATCTTTATCTTGACATTTTTCTATACAAATTATGTGTACCTTTTTCACAACCGGAGTCATAGAAAACAGATTATTATTATCCTGTTTCATGTTTTATCATGAAAGCTTAAGTTATAATAAAGTCCTTAACGTTTTGACATTGATGTTTTTGTGAAGTGAAATGCGTATTACTAAAAAACAAAAAAGTTGGGGCATACTCTTTAAAAGAGAAACAAAAATATAGAAAAAGAGAAGTTTCAACTTCTAAACACCCTTTCTCAAATTATAATTTTCACCAACATGCTACGAGGAATTTAAAAACTGATTTGACTACACAAAAAATCCTTCTTGCGACACGGTTGAAAAGACATTTTGTCTTTCACTTCAGTTCCCGCCGCTTTTAAAAATCAGTTCATAATGTGGAAATGAACAGGAACAGAGGACTATTCTGCAAAGAATAAAAAGGACCGTTTTTTTTTTTTTCAATTGAAGGGAAAGGATGGTATGATCTTTTCCTTATATTTAATTAGCAAAAAGTGTTATAAATTATAGCGCCTGAACGCGGAAGTTGATGATAAAAACTGTCAAACCTAGAGTATCTAGTTTGTCTCACCTTGGTTGTCGTACTCCTTAAGACAAAGATCTTCGATCTAGGGATGAAAAGAATTTTTGAACAGTTCAGTTTAAAGAAAAACAAAATTGATGAAAATATTAGCCTAGTCAAATTTTACTTCAAATAAGCTAATTATGAACTCAGGAACTTAAAAAAGAACATGATTCTTTACATGATTAAATACTTTTGCAACCCACACTAATAACCTACTACTACATCTATTACTAATACTTCTACTACTACTACTACCACTACTACTACTACTACTACTACTACTACTACTACTACTACTACTACTACTACTACTACTACTACTACTACTACTACTGCTGCTGCTGCTGCAGCAGCTGCTGCTACTACTACCACTACTACCACCACTCACTAATACTACCACCACCACCACCACCACCACCACCACCACCACCACTACCACCACCACCACTACCACTCACTGCTGTTACTACTACACCACCACCACCACCACCACTACCACCGCCACTACTGCCACCACCACCACCACCACCACCACCACCAGCACCAGCAGAACAGCAGCAGCAGCAGCAGCAGCAGCAGCATGTAACCAGCAACCACCAGCACCAGCAGCAGCAGCAGCAGCAGCAGCAGCAGCAGCAGCAGCAGCATGCACCAGCAGCAGCAGCAGCAGCAGCAGCAGCAGCAGCAGCAGCAGCAGCAGCAGCAGCAGCAGCAGCAGCAGCAGCAGCAGCAGCAGCAGCAGCAGCAGCAGCAGCAGCAGCAGCAGCAGCAGCAGTAGCAGCAGCAGCAGCAGCAGCAGCAGCAGCAGCAGCAGCAGCAGCAGTACCAGCACTACCAGCAGTACCAGCAGCAGCAGCAGCAGCAAGGCAGCAGCCAAGCAGCAGCAGCAGCCAGCAGCAGCAGCAGCAGCAGCAGCAGCAGCAGCAGCAACAGCAGCAGCAGCAGCAGCAGCAGCAGCAGCAGTAGTAGTAGTAGTAGTAGTGGTAGTAGCAGCAGCAGTAGTAGCAGTAGCAGCAGCAGTAGTAGCAGTAGCAGAAGTAGAAGTTTTAGTAGTGGTAGTAGTGGTTGTAGTAGTAGTAGTAGTAGTGGTAGTAGTAGTAGTAGCAGCAGCAGCAGCAGCAGCAGCAGTAGTAGCAGCGTAGTAGCTGCCGCTGCTGCTGCTGCTGCGGCAAGCAGCAGCAGTAGTAGTAGTAGTAGTAGTAGTAGTAGTAGTAGTAATAGTAGTAATAGTAGTATAGTAGCAGTAGTAGCAGTAGTAGCAGTAGTAGTAGTAGTAGTAGCAGTGGCAGTAGTAGTAGTAGTAGCAGTAGTTTAGTAGTATTAGTAGTAGTAGTAGTAGTAGTAGTAGTAGTAGTAGTAGTAGTAGTAGTAGTAGTAGTAGCAGTAATATTCCAACTGCTTCTTCTTCTTATACTGCTAGTAGTAGATGAACATGAAGTAGACGACTTCCTTCATTATAAGTAAGAACTTTCAAGAGCTAGAGGTTTAGGTAATATTAAACAGTGGTTAGGAAGAATCATTAAACCAATAATAACCGAAAAATTTTCTTTAATGCGAAAATTAAGAAGAAGTGCAAGCAGATGAACGTCTTATTCTCTTAAAGCAACTTACGACATTTGTAGATTGTTCCTCAAAGATGTTCAGAGTGCATGATTCACCTTCAGAGAAGGCAAAATCTACACATAGAGTGCTCAAAAGGAGAACATAACCAAAGATCAAGGTGGACATTTTTCTCTCCACTTATTGTTTGAAAGCCTTTTCTGAAAAGAAAAAAAAAAAAAAAGAATCGAGAAGAAAAGTTTACTTAAACGATATTTATGAGGTCATTACCTTTATAAGTATAACAACTTTTCTCATAAGAAGTTTTTATATCAAAGTTATCCAATTTATGTGTATGTTCCTATCATTCGAGTAAAAACCGTTTTAACTATTAGAACTTGCTAATGCAATCCTTGTAGATAAAACTAGATTAGAGTTCGATCTTGTTTAAAAACCAAGGACTGGATGTACTCGATACAGTCAGCTTTCAAGCATCTCGAGTTCCCTTACAGAATTATTGGGTCTCAACCGAGAGATTGATTGGTGAAGTAGAAACTTGTATACATCACGGCGTCGCATTAGCGCTACTTTAGTTGAGGAGGTCCGCACGGTGTCAATGACCTGACCCCGTGACCCCGTGACCTAGTTGTCAACTCGGGTAGACTCGGGCGGCTCTGTGCCTGCGCGGCACTTTATGTTTTTTTCGATATTTTACTGTAATTTCTAACCACAATAATGATAATCATGTTTTATTTTAAAGTTTGCATTGAAAAATAAATAAAACAGGCTATAGACACAAGCAAGAACGAAAACTCTAGCTCAAATACTTTTTTTGTTACATGGCCATAAAAAGTACATGTATTGTAGTATATTAGAAAACAATAGAGTGATTTTTAGAAGGTCGTAACAACTAAACGCAACATGGACTTTTTTTTTAAATTTCACATGTAGAACTTATCAGTTTTGAATAAACTACTCACGAAATTTTTTTTATGTTAGATGGAATACTTTTTGAAGGAGACGGATTTTTAGTACATGTCTCTGTCTTGAGCGAGCTTTATATTACTCAGCTATGTTATATAGAAATAAAGAAAAAAGTCAAGGAACGTTAGAGGCTGAGACAGACCAAGCTAGATCTAAGGATCTAAAGATGCAAGTGACTGCAAATAAAGAAAAATTATTATAGAAATGTCAACCACAAATCTAGATTTAGCTCGAGACCAACAAATAAAAAGAAAGACGTGAAAACATAATAACAGATGGAATGAACAGGGATCGAACCTGCACCTCGATGCGGCACCCATTGCCTTGCCGAGACAAGACCAGGCACTTAACCACTGAGCTATCGGCATCTACAAAAAATAGATGCTTCAGGAACAGTGACTTTCATGCTGGCTTGAACAGACTAAGAAGTTGAATCGCTAAGAACGATCAAGTCCATTTAGAACATAAATAAAATAGCCTCTAACGGATCTTAGAAAGATGCACATTTGACTGAAAGATATAAATGAGTATAGAAATGAAGAAAGCAGCCAAACAACGTTAGAGGCTGAGGCAGACAAAGCTAGATCTAAAGATTTTAAGATGCAAGTGACTGCAAATAAAAAAATAATTAGTATAGGAAAATCAATCACAAACCTAGATCTACCTCGAGATTCTTCTGTAAGTTGTCAAGTAATTGTCTATTGCTGTTTGAATATCTGGTAAAGAGCTGTCATCTACAGGTGTTGTGTGGGATATAAACTTGTGAACTGTCCTTAATGCGCTATTGAGATCGTCAAATGTTATCTGTATTGTATGTGCTTTGTCTGTGAGGAACGGATTGTTTGTAAGGGTTTGTGTTTGTTTAATGTTTGTTTCTGTAAGATCTGTAAACGCTCTTTTTTCTGTGTAGGTGTTATAGCACGGAGTCTGCCTCAAATTCTGCACAAATCGTTTACACGACGCGTGTGGGATCAAATTATAATCAATAGAATGTTCCATGTTCTGTTTGACTCAACTTATTATCTAGAACTGAATGGGAAAAAATAGAATGATGAAAACGAGCATAGACGCACTTTGACCCCATCTAACACAACAAAACTTATATCATTTTAATCTAGGGTTTCCATTCTTTGAGATAAGTATTGAAAAGTGATAATCTAGCGTGTACTTTTTAATTAATTAGCAATTACATCTAATAGGAGCGAATTGCAGGTAAAATTTTAGATAAAAACATGGACTATGAAAACGCAGTAGCCACACTCACAAATATGATGATAGAAATATCAAAGTAATATCGGGTTTCAAATTAAGATAGAAGAAACTGTTGAAAGTTGCACGATGTCTGTACTATGAGTAGTTCTGAAGATATTGTAAGTTAAAACAGAGGAATTTTCTAATTTATTACATAAAATTTAGCAGATCTGAGCACTGCCTTGTGCAGACAGTGATTATCTGCGGTCATGGGCGGGCCTGACCCTGACAGTGATTGATGACGTTACCTGAGCCCGGCCCGCCATAACAAGGCTTGAGTCGCCTAAGTTCAAACTGACTTTCGGGCCTATTCCCCCCATTGTTCAGAACTAAAATGCAGCTTTTAGGTCGAAATTCTACGCTGTGACCTATGCTCTGTGGTTTCCCTCCGCACACGCTGGTTCCACTAGAAAGTGTAAAACAGGGAGACGTTTCACAGGGAGGGTTTAGCAAATGATTTTTTTTTTTGGGGGGGAGGGGTTCAAACTTCTCCCATAGTAATTAGAACGTTAGCTTGGCTAGATAGACCATTATTATTATGTATAGTGTAATTTGCTCTTCGTCAAGCAAAAAACAAGCAATGTTTTGGAAACGACAGAAAAAAACAAACAAAAATTTTGAATAAATATTTAATTGTACGTATGGCTTTCATAATTTCTCTTATGAAAACTGTCAAAACCAACCACGACTGTAAAATGGAAGACGAGCGAAAGCCACCAGGCCCAAACTAGCCCGTACGCCCGCCTACCCACATGAAATTGATGCACTTACCGATAGCAAGGGATAAAGGAAAAAGAACCGGACGATTTTTAATAGTTGATGCGCCAGAGAATTGAAACCAATAGGTACAAATCTCAGTATCCTCCATAAACTGTGGCTCTATGAAGGTCTTCTCTCTGCTGATTGAGGCCAATCATGATTGTGTTGACAGATGTACGCCCTGGACAATACTGTGTATTTTAGGAGCTAGGTTGGGCAAATTGCAACGGGGTTTTATCGTGCCCAGAATTTAAAAGATCATGTGGAGAGAGAGGCGGGGGGAGAGACGCGAATGGAATTTAAATTAATTCTGCTGTATTGTACTTTTGGGGGGGGGGGGGGGGGGGGGTGGGCAACAGGGCAATAAAAAGTTATTTGTGTTTATGTACGTAGCCCAGAATGCATTTTTTTTTTTTTTTGGTTATTTTTATGGTGGTAAGAAGTCCGGAATCTTCCCAAACATATTAAAAAGCATTCAATTTACTAGAATTATTAAGAACATTTTTTTTAATTTGTCGATATCATTGTCCCAGAATATGACTTACCAATGACCATTATTTTACAAATAATTTGTTGTAATTGAGTTTGTAAATTTGTCTCATTAGCCTTTAGTAAGAGAGGTATCATGCTACCCCTTGATAGTCACGGTCATGGATTCATGTGCTAGATTTCTGAATAATGACCAATCGAGTTTTTTTTTTATATTCTAACATAGATATAGACACCCCACCTTTCTTTAGGCACGTATTTCAATATGTTATAAATTCAAAAGGCCATCTTTTGTTTTCATAAGGAATTATTTTTCGTCACTTAGGATTACTAGGCATTTAGATCTAGATCTTTGTTTACAGTCCTTAGATCTAGTTGCTTCATATACGGAGATATGAGACCAAAAGAAAGATTTCAGAAATCGAGATCCAAATGAGTAAGTCCATAGATTTAAAGTTCTAATAAATTGTCACGGTTCTTTTATTTTTCTGACAGTTTGACGATCTAGATCTAATTTCTACATTTGCTTCCATAACGACTACCTCTTATCAATCTTCTATGACGCAATTAAAACTAGTTTCTTTGTAGGTTCAAGATATAAAAGGATCATAACTTTTTTCGATGTTCGGTTTAGCAATGGGAGGGTATGAGAGTATGAATTTGAGAAAAGATATTGGACTGGACAAGGTCTGCAATTTATGCTTATTGTAATTCCTTTAAAGAGAACCAGGAGAGTCCTATGTCAATTTTTAATTGTTTTGTCTATGCCAGTGATAGATAGCTTGTGATGTCAATAAGTGTATTCAAAATAGATACTATAACTACGATAGTCCATCTAAACTTCTGCGCATTTATGTCCTTGGGGCTGCTAACGGAAATCGAGTTTATTCTGCACTTTCCTAATCTCCTTTACACCCTTTTAAAGGCTTTTTAGAAAGATGCTAATTTCGCACTGCTTTGTAGGAACTGTTAACCGTGCAGATATTAAAACTAACATGATAATGGATGTGTAAAGTAATCTTTTTTGTATGTGTTATTTCTGGGAGAATTTAACACTAAAAACACAAGCGGTGACCAAAATATGGAGAAATTCTCTGCTTTTGTCATAATTATAATGTCCTTTTTATGTTCCTTGTTCAGCAGCCTTCTGGTTCTAGTTGGCGGTTTTAAAATACATCTTCTTTATGGTGGAAATAATTTCACTTTAGTTATTTACTGATTGTTTAAAACATTCACATTTTTGTTTTAGTCCGTATAATAAATGAATAGGGCATCGAAATTTTCGCAACAAAGAAAAAAGAGACAAGAAAATACACTCGTGGTATTTTCTTCTCCCTCATCCTTCTTCTCCTCATCTACCATCTCCTCCGCCTTCTACTACTACTTCTAAAACTACTACCAAATCGCCTATTGCTACTACTACTACTACTACTACTACTACTACTACTACTACTACTACTACTACTACTACTACTACTACTACTACTACTACTACTACTTCTACTACTACTTCTTTTTCTTCTTCTTCTTCATTCTTCTTCTTCTTCATTCTTCTTCTTCTTCTTCTTCTTCTTCTTCTTCTTCTTCTTCTTCTTCTTCTTCTTCTTCTTCTTCTTCTTCATCCTCCTCTCTTTTTTCTCCTTCTTCTTAAGTGCGGATCTGTCCAGGAAAAAATAGGGGGAAAATCTATCTCCGATTCATAATCCTCTCTGACAACAAAAAAAACTTGGAAACGGTAAATGCGATGAATTATTCCGTCTTATTTCATCATACTTCATGATTATAGTTTCATAAATACAGACCAATATATTTTCTTCCCGATTTTTCCCTCCCTTAACTCTATCTCATTTTACTCAAACATACAAATATCTACTTTTACTTTTTGTTTCTTTATCCGCCTTCCCCGTTCTTTCTCCCTATCTTTTCAAAAGATCATAGTTTGCATACATTTTTTTTTCATTTTTTCAAGTTGTGTAGCAGTACAAGGAGGAGGGGATGGAGGGAGAGAGAAAGAAAGAGAGAGAGAGAGAGAGAGAGAGAGAGAGAGAGAGAGAGAGAGAGAGAGAGAGAGAGAGAGAGAGAGAGAGAGAGAGACTGTAGACTTTGAGAAATATTTATAAATCTATAAAAATACTAAGCAATCTAAGTAAACCCATAGATTGTCTTTTTTGAATACGGTCATAGAGTATCGGGTATTCCCTCTATAATTGGTCAAGCCCAATTAAGGCCATTTTTTGCAATAAAGAAAAATGAATAAAGAACATTTGAGATGAGCGATCCCCTCATCTACGTATGATTCAAGTTTTGTAAAAATACTGGCAATAGTTTCCAAACACAACCTTTGAAGTTGAGTTTTTGTATAAGGGTGTCCAGAGAGGCTGTGGATCTTTTCAATCTTTTTTTTTTCCTTCTTTGAGAATAATGACTGAGAAAGTGTTTTGTTTTCTTTGGAGAAGATCATTCTTGTACTTTTGGGAGTGGACGAGGGTGTTTATATTGAGTCCATAAATTGCACTCTCATTTCTTACAATATTCATTTTCTTTTTTTTTTTGGTCTTTTCTACTAGTGGGCCGGTATCATCTGCATATAAGAGATTCTTGGTTTTGTGCCCTCCTATTTTGATGCTAGGGAATTCCTCCAGATGTATTGCTTGAATATTGCTATAGATAGAGAACACCCATGTTTTTTTTAGATTTTTTCATTTTAAATGCTAAAATACTTTATTTTCTAATCTTTTGTTCATCCTGTCTTGGCAATAGATTTCTAATTAGAGTAATGTCACTCTCATCTATCTATTTGCCCTTTGCTGACTTCTTTGCCAAATTTGTTTTTTGAGATTTTTAATGACTCTTCAAACTTATGTTTCTGAAGTTTCAGGATTCAGCAATTCCTGGTATTAACTGCAGCACTATAAAGAAAGGTGTTATTGTTATTGATTCTTATTGTATCTTCCCTGACTATAACGCAAAGCGCGGCTAATTTCTTTCAGCTTTTCAATCTTTTTTGTTTTCTTTTGAATCTGTGAGCTAGTAAGTTTAAAAATTGCTCTCTCCCTCTCTCTCTCTCTCTCTCTCTCTCTCTCTCTCTCTCTCTCTCTCTCTCTCTCTCTCTCTCTCCTTCTCTCTCTCTCTCACACACACACACTCTCTCTCTCTCCATCTCACAATATCTGTAATGCATATAATTGATGTATTCATATCTTCTGAAAAACTTTTTGCAACAACTTGTGTACCTAGGGAAACATAAAAGGCATTTTCTTTTTAAATTATAAAAAAAAATACATCAAGGTCAAAGATGTTAGAAGAGCATACTCAAATAGAAACAGAGAAACAGAGTAAAATCTCATTTTTTTTTGATAGTCCACACAATATTTGAAAACGAAATATATTTAAAAAATGTAAGGTGTTCAGATGCAATATTCCATTTTATTTTTCGGTTCATTGTACCTAATATATGGCGATAATGAAAATCGAAATCTTTAGACTGTCTATTTAATTTGAAAATAGCATTTGAAAGTAAAAAAGTTTCTTACTACCTTATAATATTTATTTCAAAGCATAACGAAATTCATAATTATTTCTTCTCCAGAGATCATGAAATCTTTCTAAATTCCTAAAACTTGAGAAGGGTGGGAAAATGTTTTCATTTTTGGCACCTTAAAAAGTGAAAATAGCAATATGTCACTGATATGGACTGTATACTGACAAATAAAAAAAATTTTGTGAGATCAAAAGAGCTGTGATTATGATACAAGGATTAAACTCATATGGAGAAAAATTTTTACTTCTCTCTGTTTTTCGTTGTTCCACCTCTTCAGGAACAGAGGAAATCAAATAATACTTAATAATTATTAGCCAGCCAGCTTTCATAATCCAATGCTAAGGCATTCATCTTCTCGTTTTTCTCATATAGTATGGTTAGTGCAGAGAGCTTAGATAAAGGCTGTATAACCGGTGAGTGTGTTTCCCTTCTTTAATGAAACAAATAAAACAATTGATACGTGGGAAGTTGAGAACATACAATTATTATCATCTTTTCAACGAACAAAATGTCATGTTTTCGAATGCCTAATCAAAGGTGTATGCAAACAAAGTGTTCATCTCAAAACTTCCAAGTATTAATGCTTATTCTATAGAATAAACAACTGTTTATAAATTCACTTATTTCATGATTAAGGAAAGATAGTTTTAGATTTCTCATAAACTATCTTTATTTTTCATAGATTGGCTTGTTGTAAAACATTGCAAATGTTCTTTCTGTAGACTTTTGTCGGTCTGTAAAAGAAGTGAAATATCTTTAGTGATTTGTTTGAATACTTTTTAACTACACCGAGCCTGCAAGAGTAAAATTTAATCCATTTTTGTGTTGTGACTTTACATCGCCATGCGAGAAATGAGCATCAACAAACAACTTTAAAGATAAACATAAATGTCCTCGTAATGTCAGTTGCTCATTATAATTTTCAAAAAGCATTTGGGAAACACCAGATCTTATTCCATCCATCCTCCTACCGACCGGATGAAGCTTGGACAAGAGCGAATGAATTGCCTCTAAGTTAGAGAGAAGGTGCATCAATGTTTTTGATGACATGTGGTAACCTGCCTCTCAGAGAGACACTTTTAGAGTTTCGGTAAACCAAATTTTCATTTTTAATTGTGGAACCACCACTAGCGCATGATCTGTCATGGCCTTCAAAGGCTTCTTTCAGACGCTAGAAATCAGGTTTCAAATATGGGAAGATGTGAACAGATTCACGCCATACATGACAAAAAGGCATTATATAATAAGAGCCACCTCGTTCGGATCAGGATACAGGGACAAGTATCACGGACGTTGGTGGTAGGTGCTGACAGCTAAAAAAAGCCAATGAAAAGAGTAATTTAAGAGAGTCTAAAATTGTTAGAACAAACTTTTAAGGACCATTCAGCATGAACTGGCGTAGTTCAGGAGCATTTTATTTTTCCCTCGATATAGCATGCGGAGAGATATATAGAACAGACGATGCACTATAAAAACATTTTCTTAGTACTTGCATTGCAAGCGAAAGAGTGCCACCCTGTGATAGACGAGGCAGGGACCAAGTGGTCTATTCAGGTTCAAATTTACTGTGAAAAAGACCGCTGCATAGGATTTGAGTACCAAGCTCGACTGTCTATAATGCATATGGTCTTTCTTCAATTTTTTTCCATACTCAGGCCATATAAAAACAGAGACATAGATATCTTCCAAATCTGTGCTGGCCAAATATTAATTCTGAGATTTAAGAACGTTTCAATGGATTCAGTTTCGATGTAAATTAGGTGTACACGGTGATTGGGTTATCGAGAACCACCCTGAACTATTTCACATTGCCCTCCTTGTGTCTTTGTTCACACAAGGAAAAATATTGATTTAATCGCTATCTTCTTGATCGCACTGAACCATCAACCCAACTGCTTTGAAGTTTTTTTTAAATTTTACTTTATAACGAAGCCCTTCCTCTAGCATTTAAAAGTAAATGGCGAGGTAACATTACTTCGCGTGGTAAAGTCACAAAGTAAAATTCTCAATTCTTGCATTTATTTTTATTTTTAAAGCCTTCATTTGTTGCCAGAAGTGAGCATGACCCTGTTGGGTTTGTGACAGAAGGGGGGCATTGCTCCCTCCCTCCACCGGCAGTGCTGGCGATAGACTACAAAACGGGGACAAGAGCTCAACGGGCTGCGACCGCCTGGAGAACATCAATCCTTCATTTATGTGTTTCATTCTGCAGTAGAAGTTTTGATCCCAACAAAGATCCTGCGTTACGAACTTTCATAAAGAAAGTCTCTTTTTTTATTTGGCCTCAAGAAGATATTTTGTGAATGATATTAATGGAATTCTATGTGTTTTAGAATACAGCATTGATTTGAGAGGTTTTTTTTTTCTCAAAAGCCATTCTTTTGACATTGTTTAATGATGACTTCAAATATTTGTCAGAAAAAAAATTAAGTAGCATTAATGTCCATCTTCAAGTAATGGTCTAAATAAAAAGGTGCCAACTATTGGGTTTGGCTTTTCTCTGGGCCAATCTCAACGAATTGATAGCTTTTGAAACTGTGTGCTAATTTTGATGGATGGCCTTTTTAACTGAGTGCGAACACCGATGGATGGCCTATCGAGCCGAGTGCAAACTCCGTTGGATGGCCTAGCGAATCGAGTGCAAACTCCGATGGATGGCCTATCGAACCGAGTGCAAACTCCGGTGGATGGCCTATCGAACCGAATGCAAACTCCGATGTATGGCCTATCGAACTGAGTGCAAACTCTGGTGGATGGCCTATCGAACCGAGTGCAAACTCCGATGGATGGCCTATCAAACCGAGTGCAAACTCCGATGGATGGCCTAACGAACCGAGTGCAAACTACGATGGATGGCCTATCGAACCGAGTACAAACTCCGATGGATGGCCTTTCGAACCGAGTGCAAACTCCGATAGATGGCCTATCAAACGGAGTGCAAACTCCGATGGATGGCCTATCGAACCGAGTGCAAACTCCGATGGATGGCCTATCGAACCGAGTGCAAACTCCGATGGATGGCCTATCGAACCGAGTGCAAACTCCGATGGATGGCCTATCGAACCGAGTGCAAACTCCGATGTATGGCCTATCGAACCGAGTGCAAACTCCGATGTATGGCCGACCGAACTAACTACCAACTCTGATGGATGGTTTATCGGACTGAGTGCCAACTCCCAAGGATGACTTTTTTGAAGTTTGTAACAGCTCCAGTGGTTTTTGAAAATTTAGGCTATCTCCATGTGGTGACTTTTTAAATCATGGATCATGTTTGAGGGCTGACATTTTTTTAAACTATGTGTCAACTCTGAGGGATGACTTCGAGTTTTCTTATCAAATTCCTTAGGATGGTTTTGTGATGTAAGTCTCTTGTGTCATATGCTCCATCATAAACGGATGTAAAACTTGGTTACACGGCTAACCATGTATTGGGTCTGGTTACTAATCTATGCTGTCATCATGCACATTGTGTTTTGAATTCAGTTTTGCAACAATGGATGCTAAGGTCATGAAAGTCTCAAGCCTTTATGTTTTCTTTCACACTAGACAAAGTATCAGGATGAAGATCGTTATCGCACATAATAAAAGAAAATAGCTGAAACCATTAGACAACTAGATTTGAAAGGATTTCAGGAAAGATCCGACAATTAAGCATTATAGTCAATATGACTTAAGTATAAGCCAAGGTAACTCTGTTAGAGATCTTAATTTCATTTGACAAGCAAGAGCTTTTCCATAAATGACCTGCATTTTTCATGTTTGCAATATACTTTTTTAATGAAAGGTTTTTCATTTTGTTTTACAAGTACGTATACTATAAAAAAAAAAGCGTTAACGAATTCCAGTGTGGTTGCTCCAAATTCTAAGCAAGCATCGCGTAAAGATGTACACGTGTAAGTTTAAGGAATCTGCAGTTTAAGGAAATAATATTATTTTATAACAAATCGCAGTTCATATAATTATATTGGTATCTATCCATAAAATTCTGTATTTTTTATTCCCTCACTACTCATCTTACAATAGTTGTACATTAGATTCAACTTATTAGCATAAAGGGTACATTATTTTTTTGATTAATAACAGAATCATGAGAATGGTGGCTTGATAGGTATATCTCTAGCGTTATTAATTGGTTGTACAGTACCCACCATCAACGGACACTTTAATCCTATCATCTTGAACGCTTCCACAGATATTTTTGCAGTGTCCACCATCGGCCACTTTTACCCAGCACAAGCGCTTGCCAACTTGTTTAAGGAATGGGTCAATCACGTGGATCTGAAGGAGTAAGCAATATGCACTCATTCTGTGAAACATCTTAGTTTTTCTCTTTATTTCCTATCACATGTGCGTGTAGAGGGAAAAGAACTCCAAAAATGCAACGTTATGTATTGCCACCTTTGTTGACTATCATTTTAACCAGTTATGGATAATATGTGACAAATGTTTCTATTTCTACTGTTTGTTAAATGCAGGGAAAGACAAAGCAAGATACTACTTGAAGCTATTAAAAGAAGGGCTAGTCTTTTGGAAAGCTAAGGTCATGAACAAAAAAAATATTGGTAGATTCAAACATAGTATATGGTAAATTGAAGTAATCTTGATTACCAGATTATCTATGTCAGATGTTCAGAAATAACAAAATGGGCATTTTTGCTTTTTCCACGTGACTTAATCTTGGATTGTATTTGTAAATTTTATTTTTTCTATGACTTACCACAATTTTGTATTCATCATCATCAAGATTAGTAAATGAGACTAACCCAGCAGACTTTAGTGAACCAGACTAAGTCAGAGGGAAAGAAGAAATCATATAACTAATGGTAAAAATTCGCAATTTAACTAAAATTGATTTGTTACAAGCAGGGCTAGGACTACCTTTCATGAACATGTAGGAAACGAGTACTTGCAATTACCAAGAGCAGGGTCTCTTTCTTGTGAAGTTTCGGCCTATGCTCCGAGGATATTTTTAAATAGAATGCATACAAGCCTTATTGTATTACACTTTCAGTCCAGTATTGCTGGTTTTTTTTTCTGAATTTCCATGTGCGAATTTTTTGACAATTTCGTCGATAAAAATAGAAGGCAAATTATGGACATAAGCCAAAAATGTTCTTGACAGTTCATTATATTCTATATAAGTTGGTTTGTCTTTTTTGCCTAAGTTGTTTTGTTGAAACCAATTACTTTTAAATCAAGTTCTCTGTTTTTATATTTCATAAACAGATAACTGTTTTTCAACATTTTTGTTTTATTTATTAAACATAAATAGAGGTAAAAGACATTCTTTCTCACATGTATGGAGTAAAAAAACTAAACAAAAACAACAACTATTACTTCACTTCAACTTAAAAAGATGCGTCATCAAAGGTAATAAGACACTCTTCAATTCCATCACAGTTGCCATCAAAAGTAGCCGTGAAGCATTAAAATTTATTTTGATGTCTTGAAAGAAGAAGCCCTAGTTAAAACAGACACAAGAGTTTTATCAATGATCTTATTAAAGTTAATAGATTTTAAAAATCAATTCTATTCGAATTATCATTTGAATGAAAACAATTTTAAATACAATTTCGATTATTTATCCTTTTTTAATATTTAATCAGGGTTCTCAGTCTACATATCGTTCAGATCCATGTTTTCGTTGGAGCATTCCAATACTAAAAGTATTAACTTAGTCAATGGTTATTTCAATTTTGTTCAAGAAAGATACTAACCTTTTTAGTTTCTTGATATCGTTAATCATTGTTTGGTTAGAATCTAGCGATTTACTTACAAATTGCCTATGCCATTCGAGACAATTCGTGCTTTTTATGATAACGCCATAACTTCAGCCATTTCACTAAAAATGGCATTTTGGATTTTTTACAACATTACAAATTCAAGACTATTTAAAATATTTTCAATAAAACACCAGGCTCTGCAATGGTTATCGTCTTGATTCCAATATTTTTGTTTAGATGCACATGCTATTAGAAGGAAGTTCAAGTTCTTACATAACAGCCGGGTGTAGGCAGCTCTACATCCTAATATATAATTATCTTTTCTTAACTTATTGATTGGTTTTCAAAGATCCATCACTTTAATTGTTATTTTACCCCTTACTTCTCAATCAGTTGAATAAATGTTTGCTGTAAAGGTTTTTGATAAAGCTATAGTTATAAGTATATCTGTAACAGATTTGGATGATTTAGTTAGCTCTTTTTGTTGAGGGGTGTAAAAATATACACAGCCAATCATTCGACTTGTCTGTTCAAAAGAAGTCTGAAGTCGGATTTTAAAAAGTAGTTGCAAACTGTTTAATCCAACACAAGGCTGATCGACGGCCGGCTAACAAGAGGTTGATTTAATAATCGCTACACGTTGACTCACTCCTCACAAAAGGTTGACTGACTGGAAACAATTTCGGCCCTTATAGAAAATCTCATCGAATTTTCTAGGAAAGGAATAACATAATTCTTACGAAAATATTCTTGGTACAGGTCATGAGCTATAAAAAAGCAACCAATCAGAACAAATAGACTGTAGGCCAGTAGGCGAAACCCTCTCCCCCCTCGGGAGTTTTTGCCACATATTTTTTTTGAAACAGCAATACCTCTTGAGTATAAATCCGGATGTTCCCGTTTTTTAAAGTGTCATGTAACAGAGTTATGGCCCTTGAAAGGTCATTGGGTGCGATTTTTCTTGATTTTGTTTTTCTGCATAAAATGATTGTTTATTATCCTAAAATTGTTTTACATACAATCAATAGTACTTTTTCGATGTCTGTTCTCATTTTTTGCCTCTTATCATTCAATATTTAACAAAGCTATAGAAGGATTTAAAATCTTTGAAGGCCATTTTCTCATAATTTGGGTAAAAAATGGTTACAGTGTCCTACTTTTCTTCAGGAAGAAATAAACAAGAGGAATTTTGAACTAGAACAAGTCAGGCACACTAAAGGGACATACAACAAATATTTCTTACCATTTTTTCAAGTGTCTTGTAACAGAGTTACGGCCCTTGAAAGGTCAATGGGTGTGATTTTTTCTGAACTAGTTTTTCTTCTGAAAATGATTGTTTACCATCTTGAAATTCTTTTACATTAAAACAAATGTTCCTTTTTATTGTCATTTCTTATTTTTTGCCTCTTGTCATTCAATATTTAACAAAGCTTTATAAGGTTTTTAAATCTTTGATAGCCAATTTCTCTATAATTTGGAAAAAATTATTACAACGTATTTGCTTTTTTTTTTCATTTAAAAATAAACAAAAGCAATCTTGTAATCAACAATTCAGGCATGATACAGGGACATACAACACATATTTGTAAAATTTTTAACCTTTAATGTAAGCAGGATTTTTGTACTTTTAGATATTTAAAGTTTTTTGAGTGAATTTCACACTGCCCGATTTGCTGCACTGTGAAATTTAAATCTTATTTATTGGGGAAAATGAAAAGTTTTTGTGGCCTAAAAATTTTTTATTTATGTGTTTACAGATTAATTCAAGCATGAAATTTAAAGAAAGAAGTGACAATTCAAATTGAACCTGTGTGTTGACTTTCAGAAGTTCATGCAAAGAAGAATTCTAAAAAGATACTCGAAAATGGCTTCTGAAAAACCTGTAAACTTGAAGAAACATAAAAAGCGGAGACCCTCAGACTCTTCTGGAAGAGTGTGTATTATTCATAACAGCAATCTGTCTAACTATGGAGATGTGAAACCCTTCACTGAAATAGGCTGGAAGAAAATATGTGACATCAAGTGCATTCGTCTGCAAAGTGATAACCCAAAAATAAAACTATCGAACATATGTGAACAGATACCTGAAGCTCCAAATGATTTCTGTCATGGATATCATAGACCCTGTTATCAGACATTTACCAGTCTAAGGCAGACCGAGAAAAGGAAAGCAAATGAGCAGGAGGAACACTCTCCTAGAAAGAAAAGAACATTAAATTCTCAAGGAACTACAGTACATTGCTTCTTCCCGGTGATTTGTGCCTTTTTTGCAAGAAGAAGAACAAGTATGTGAAAAGAAAGCAAGATTACCTTGCGAAATGTGTGACAGAAACAGCAAAGATGTCCATTTTGAATGCTGCACAACAAAAATCTGATTCCAGAGTGCTAGGAATTGCAGAAACTGCATGCCTTATTGCAAGGGAAGCCCACTACCATGAATCATGTCGTCGTGATTACACAAGAAATGTTGCTCATACCACCCTGCCTACTTCCACTTGCAACATTGAGACACAATCAAAAATGGAAGAAGCACACTCACAAGCCTTTCATTACATCTGTGATTATGTCCAAAAACGCATCATTGACAATGCCACCGTTGAAAGGATGACCATGTTAAGGGAAAAGTACCTAACATACTTGCAATCAAAGTACCCTCAAGAGTACAACCCAAACTGCAAAACAGACAAACTGAAGCAGAAACATTTTGGAGAAAAAGTTCAGTTCTAGCAACCAGAATATGTATCAGCAACCCTGAAGATGATAAACAACAGATGTAGTGACACAGACAGCCACAAAGAATTAAACCCTGCAGAAAAAAGAAGTAGTGAAAGAAGAGTGCAAAAGACGCTCCAGGCATTTTCAGCATTTATCAATCCCTTTGAAGTAGAAGATGGTCTGGTCAGTCTAGCCTCAGGATTGAAAGTACAAGAGGATGTTGCTGATGACCTTCTGTCAGTGGAAAAAAACTGGGAAAGGATTGTTTGAAAGTTTTGTTGAAAACAGACTGAAGGAAAAGACTGTAGAATTTCACAAGCCATTGCAGAAAAATAAGACCAAGACATTTTCATCTTTGAAGAAAGGAGCAACTTTGAAAAGAGATAAGAATGTGATCAAAATCAAGACACAAAGGAATTTATTTGGCCAGCTTCTTGTTTTATCCCAAGAGCACAATATTGACCTTCAAAAAGTCCTTCAATATCCTTTAACACCTACTCCATGGTCACTAGCTTCATCAGATGGCTCACTTCTGAAGACAAATAAGGTAACTCTCATGCACAAGCTCACACCTGAGAACTCAATAATGTTTGAGGATTATGCAAAGAAAAATAACACTGTTTACATTGTTGATGGAAGCGCACTTATACAAGCACTGACAGCCATCCCAAGTACATTTGGTGAAATAGCCACTCATACATTTTCATCCTTACCTCAATCAGCTTGTGTACACTTTGTAACTGACACTTACATAGAAAATTCTATCAAAAATTGTGAGAGACTTAGGAGAGGATCTTCTGCAGACAATGCATGCTAGGTAAGAGGATCTGCAACCACAGTGCCCAGACATTGGAAATCATTTCTAAACTGTAATGAAAACAAAAGATCCCTGATCCGATTTCTCCTCAAGGAATGGGAAAGTGACAAATATGCAAAGAAACTGAGAAACAGGGAAATGTTCTTTGTCTGTGAAGAAGAATGCACTTTACTTTACAGTGATTCAGATGAATCTACAATAGCTGTACCTTTTCCAGATCTCAACTCATCACAGGAAGAGGCAGACACGCGGATCATACTGCACTGTCAATATGCCTCCCGTCAATCAAACTGTGAAACAATTGTTGTCAGATCACCAGATACTGATGTTTTCTTACTTCTTTTTTCATTCTCTGATACTATTGGAAAGACCCTGATTTTTTATACTGGCTGTGGAAACAACAGGCGACAAATCAATGTCTCCCAGATAGCAAAGACTTTGTCTAAATAGATGTGTGATGCCTTAATTGGTGTCCATGCATTCACAGGCTGTGACACAACAAGTTGCTTTTCTGGGCAAGGAAAGCTCAAAGCTCTGAAACTTATTCAAAGGGATGAAGATTTGAGAATTCTATTCTCCAGATTTGGAACATCAACAACTGTTTCAAGAAATGATTGCCTCAAGTTAGAGTAATTTGTGTGCAAGCTGTATGGCAAAACTTCATGCACAAGTGTGGACAAAGCCAGGCATGACATAGTTCGTCAGCGTTTCAAAGGAAAGAAACGTGCCATCTTATGCAATGGTGGACTTGATCTATGTCAGATGCCTCCTTGTAGTCAAGTGTTATCACTCCACATATTAAGAGCCAACTTTCAAACTCTAATTTGGAGGAATGCAGTGTTCCAGAATCCAAGCATTCCAAAACCAGAAGTTAATGGATGGCAGAGAAACTCAGCAAATGAACTGGAAGTACAGTGGTTTAAGGATGCCTTCATTCCAGATAAGCTGCATGACATTGTTACTGAAGAAATCTGCACCAGAACTGATGAAGAAACATATGATGATGATAGCTTTGACAGTGATTTCCTTGATGACTCCTCAGAGGACGAAGAGGATATTGCAACTGATGATGAGGATGGTATGTGATAAGCGGTGAGCAATGCAAGCTGTCAAGTTAAGGAACAAATGTCAAGTTAAGGAACAAAGCAATAACATTATGGGTTGAAAACCTTTGCTTATATCTGCTTACTCCATCTTTTCCACAAGTGAAGGCTGAGTCTGATTTTACTTATATTGAGTTAAAATGATTATCATTTAATGTTAATTGAAGGCTATGACGAATGTCTCCAATACCGGTATCTCAAAAGTGCAAAGAGATTTGAGGTTTTTCTGCACTTTAAATTTTTGCTCTGACATAGAAATGTGAAAGTGGTTGTTGTTAGGGCTTGGACCATTGTTGCTTTCAGTGCTGTTTTTTCACTGAAACTGCTTTTTTATGGCCATGTTTTGTCATCTCGAGTATCCCAACAGTGCATATATGTCGCCTCATGAGATTGCTGAAAAATGGTTTCAACTCTTTCTGAATCTATATTATTCAAACCAATTTAGAACTAATGCCCGCAGTTTGATAGTATATTAAATTTCCTTCAATTTGATACCCAATTTGCATATATTTCAATAAAGATTTAGGGCTCTAGAGCCTTTGACAGAAATGTTGTCTCATTTTTACAAGGGCACTCAACTCAATTTTTTCAAAGGGCCATAACTCTTTTAAATGACACTTTTTTTAACGGTAACAAGTGAATTTGTCTGGCAAATATGATCTTTTATTTGAAAAATATAGTGGCACCAAAGGGGGGGAGGGGGGGTCCCAGTGGTCCACAGTCTAAAATGTAAACAAGGAGTGATGAAATCATCATTATGCTGAATCTAAACCACACACGTTCAAGGATACTTTTCTCACAGTGCGAACTATGTTCAACAAACAAAACTTAGTTCTTAAGCTTGAAATACAAGCATTGTACAACTAAATGAAACAATATCATTATAGATTTAAGTTGATCCGCTCTCCAAAAAGTAAGAAACTACACGATAATTTAAAGCAAAAAGCAATCTCCATATCAAATACATTTAAAGAAAAATTATTTGCTGATGGCATGGTGGTAGCCCTTAGAGAAAAAACAAAAACAAAAAAAAACGTATACTATAAAGTACGCATTACCCGTTCAATGAACGGAGTGTCAGAGAGAGAGAGAGAAAAGGAACGGGGGGGGGGGGAGGGGGGGGAGGAGAGAGAGAGAGAGAGAGAGAGAGAGAGAGAGAGAGAGAGAGAGAGAGAGAGAGAGAGAGAGAGAGAGAGAGAGAGGTGCATCGTTATCACCTGTGGAAAGAGATTTTGGTCATCACCGGAGGAAAAATAACCTGTAAAGAAAGATATTAGTTATCATCAAACAAAAAAACTTTGCTCTGTTTATAACACTTCTTTGTAGACCACATTTCTTAATATCGATGACTGGTGAGCACAGGTAAGCAATGCAGTCTCGCTTTCCGCTTCTGGACAGCGCAACATAAAGCATCCCATGGGAGGAGACTGGCTGTTGTAGATCTAGTCCGATGAAATTATTTGGCAAAAGAATTGCAACTTCATTTAGTGTGGGTGCGTTGGGTGTCCTTTCATATGTCCCTAATGGTCGCGCTGTTTCATTGATAACAATTCGGAAATTTTCTATTTGGCGAGTGGTTGCAAACTCATATGCACATTTCAGCTCCTTCACGTATTTGTGACTCTTATTCAATGCTTCTTGAATGTCCAACAAAATGCTGTTACAACGTCCATCGGTGATGAAAGACCTTCTCTGATTTTGTTGGTCTCCGTCCATGAAGTAGATTTGCAAAAATCTAGCTTGCATTTCATCGACAGGTTCTAGAGGGCCTATGAAGTGACAAACCTGACCTTGAATTCGGAACTGTGGATTCCATCCATTCATTCTCACTTCTTTAGACCCAAGAGAAGTCAACTGGAATGCACTGTTGTATTTTCTTATGTCCTGCAGAAAGCGCACAGATTGATCAGTTGTCCCTTCAAACAGGACCGCTAATTGCTGTGGAAGAGGTGGAAATGGTTCTGGATTTACTTTTCCATTACTGCAGCACATACCTTTAGATTCATCTCTAAACTTCATGGCTTGGCAGTGCTGGCATTGGATCATGTCTCCAATTGAGGTCTCATTTCTCAATTGATCAGTGTTGAAGTGAAGAGCGGTCTGATTTGCATCATTTTCTGTAGCCTGGCGTCTCTCTGTTTGTAGGCTTACATGTTGCACACTTTGAAAAGCAGGCCTAGATCTAGATTCTGTTCTGGTTGTAGAATTAGAAACTCGAGTAGACCTAGATCTGAATCTACTTGTTCTAGATCTAGATCTAGATCTAGCATTCTCTGAGTCTGACTTGTCATTCTCCATTGGTGACGATCTAGATCTAGATCAGTGTCTCTTTCTATGCTATTTTTGGCTAGGAGTTAACCTTCCTATTGAAGAACCCCCTTGTCTTTTATGTGGTATTCTTGATTTAGATCTACCTAGATTTAGATTCTTTGCTAATTTTGAACAGTATCAATAGTTCGGAAGGGTCTGTCCATCAGCTGTGTTTTGGCCACAAATCGCACGGATTGAGACATCGAAAAGTCTGTGAATCGCCGTGCATAGTAGTTTGGCTTTAAAAAGTTTGATTATGGCGTTTGTGGGCCGATAAAAAGTATTCAAATGAGGAAACAATAAAATTTCAAACAAAAAAACTACAGACTTCACACTTCTTTTTATAGATGTGCATCTTACCACTATAGATTAGGTATCAAAAAAAAATTTGAAGTCATTTGGTTCAGTGGTTCAGTGGCCGTGCGCATGAAAATGCCCCAAAGTTGGGCGGCGCCCACGCTCTATTTTGGCTTGGGCGGTCCCAACTAGGATCTACCCAAGATTTGGGACTGGGCGCGGCGCGTGAAATTGTCCCTGACAAGTGCCCAGCTGGGACGAAGAAAATGTAAACAAACACACTTATTTTTAGTAACACCATGATGTTTCGGTTTGAATCTCGTCCCTATTGCTAGCAGACGCAGAAATGGCGAGAAAATGAAATTTCTCAGAGCTAGAAATATCCGTCCTTATTGAGGAATTTTCATTGAATAAAGATGCACTTCAGACCAGACTGAAGAACAGCGTTACGAATAAACTGAAGGCTGGTATTTGGAGGAAAATTACGGAACGGGTAAGTAAAAATCATGTAGATCTACACCTAGATCTAGATCTAGATGTGGAATCGAAATGTAGAATTTCAATAATTGTATGTCTAGAGTCTATATCTAAATTTAAAATAGATATGGCCCATCAATATAAAGATCTAGATCTATGTCAGGTCGCAGGGTATTTATTTACTATTACTCCCGCCCGTTATTTTTATGGGGTAGTAATACAGTTATTTTCGTTTCTCTTTCTGTGTTAAGATGGCGGACTCGGAGGCAGGACGGGAGTAACAGTAAATTTTTACCTGTCGCAGTTCTACTATCAATCTAGATCTACCTTTATAGATGCATTCTTATTCAGGTTATGCAAGTATTATTTTGTCCTAATCTAGACTTCTAGATCTCTAAGTCCTCATAACTAGATCTATGATCAAGAAATCATAGTGGCATTAATGATATAGGTCTAGGACTATATATATATATATATATATATATATATATATATATATATATATATATATATATATATATATAAAGGCAGAATTGAAATTAAAAAAAAAAATAATATGTAACGCTCGTAACATTTGTAAATCTACATCAAGCCTTGATCGACTTTTGGTAGATTTGACACAATGAGGTTATTCCCTAAGTCGATGTAAGTAGATAATTAATGGGTGTACATGCATGGTACGATACTCAAAATAGATTCTTTGAAGTTTAAATGTGATATCCCGTTTCTGAGTAAGATAAGCAGCGCATAGGCGAAATTCCTTATGAAATGGATCCACAAAGATGAAACTTCTAGTTGCAAAGAAAGGAAAGGATGTATGTCTGATTTTATTATAATAATAGTAGTAGTAGTAGTAGTAGCAGTAGTAGTAGTAGTAGTAGTAGTAGTAGTAGTAGTAGTAGTAGTAGTAGTAGTAGTAGTAGTAGTAGTAGTAGTAGTAGTAGTAATGCTTAACCACTTGACGGAAACAATGTGTCTCAAAGATTTCCAATCTTTTTCGCACGTTTAATTTTTTTTTCTTTTATAAACCAATCATACCGTTATACATAAGGTGAGAGGAACAACATTTAGTCATAGATAGTTTTGAAAGGTTTGAAGTTTTTTTTTTTTTAATTCATTTTTGTAAGAATGAGAACAGATAGTTGTGTGAAGAACTTTAATAAACCTTTTAATCTAACTCCAATTTATATCAATGAATTTAAGTCTCTATTTAGACTTTCAGAATAGTGCCTAATTATTCTATGTCGATATCAGTATTTATAATGAGTAGTTACGTAAAACCCTCTTACCTGCATATTTTACAACACTGTTCAAGATTCTGAGTTGGGCATCACACACTATCTGAACATTAATGGTATAGACGTTTTTCCGGTTCACATATTCATGTTCATTTATATTTGGGGCACGTATAGGTACATGTGTACCGGTACCATCAATGCAGCCAATTACATTAGGAAAACAAGCCATTGAGAAAAATAGATTTTTCTGCTCATTCGCAGCGTCCTGTGCTCGAAATTTAATCCATCCAGACTGTCTGCGTCTGAGAGCTCCTGCTACCCGGCTGATTATCCTACCGACGGTAGATTTGTGTATTCTAAACGCGTCGCCAAGCGTAAGCTGGAAGCTGCCGTTGGCGAAGAAGAAGAGAGCTATAAGAACCTGGAACAAACATGATAGAGGGTCATTAGTTGGTCATCTACATTGACTATTATGTCATTAGTTTCAGAGTAGCCGTTGGCTTCGAATCAAAAAAACTATTTCATCGGTCACAATTAAAAAGTTTAAGATTGAGTTCAGTGTCAAAACTCTTGTTTGTTCAAATTACCAGCCCATCTCACTTTATTTTTAGCTTGACAGAATCAAAAAAGAATTACCTAATAGAAACGTTAAAAATGAGGAACATAACAAATGACAATGTACCCATAAGTCTGCAGGTGCCAAACATTTGGAGGGCAATAATATATTATCCACTATAATTAATGATAGGACCTATATGGAATGATGCATCATAGCTCATGCATGAAACATAAGCTCACGAGTGCCGGTAATAATGTATGTTTATTTATATAAATACAGACCCTTTTCAGTAGATGGGCTAATCAACTTTTAGGCTTAACTGAGTGACATAAGGAAATTCTTACAACATGGATGCGAGTGTGCAAAATAATACTGTATAGCTTCCCAGCATTAAAGGTCTAAACTTAGATCTATGGTACAGCAATAATTTCAAGAAAGAAATAATTAAAAAAGACAACAACAAACGACCGTTATAGATCCAATTACGTAAAATTTAAATTGTTGGGTTTCTTTTCATATACTAGCCGGACTAGATCTAATTTTAGACCTAGACCTCGCTTTGTACCAAGCTCCTTAACCATGGCATAATTGTAAGTACCGCAAGGTTGTTTCTAGAATAGCACGTAGATCTATATCTAGTCTCAATAAGTTTTATTTATGAATTCTTAATAGGCTATAGGTCCGTTCTAATTATAAATCTAGATCTGAGTTGTAGGTCTAAATTTTTATTTCTTTTTTTTTATCTTTAATAAAATGATATTAAGCTTACCACAAATTCTAGTTCTACACTTATTTCGGTGTAAATCGTTAACTCTTCTCCTTTCATAGTAAAATTATTTGCTCTCACCTGAATGCATGGGGGTAGATAGCCTTGGCGATTTGGCAGCTGCAAATCGCAGCTTAGCTCATCAGTTATACAAAAAATTTCGTGTCATCGAAATCTATATCTAGAGTATAGTTGGTCATCATTAAAGATATCAAGAGGATTAGCTCTATCACGAAATATTCGGGGCCGTCTTCCTCTCTGGCACCAGTAAATATCGTCGATGATATTCGCCATTTTTGGGCCGCAAACACACATCTTGGGCCAACCCCATCAACCGCCAAAATTTTGGGCCGCAAATCTTGTGCCCAAAGCTTGGGATCATTTCATGCGCAGGTCCCAACATGCCTAAGGGCCCAACTTGGGCACGTGTGTTAAGTTAGGCGGGAACTTTGTCTTGGGACCTTTTCATGCGCACGGCAAGCCTTTTGCCTCAGAAATTTGAAAGTTCACAAATATGTATACAATAGATTTAGAACCTGTAAATCTTGTTTTTCTGCTTTTCAAAATCTTAACTAACAGACTTACTGGTTCCGTGTAGAAAGTTGTCCTGAACGCACTATACTCATCAGAGCTGCGCTTGACCAGCATCACTTTGAACTGAGTCAAGTTCAATTCTGGCGGAGAGTGACCAATCTTTACTGCTATTGCACCTTCCTCAATGGGACGGGCTCTTACAGGTGGTATCCACTGTCCTGGATCTAAGTTTGCATAGAAAAGAACAAACTTATGTCCAAACAGAGAATATAACATGAGTTTCCAATGGGGCATCGTTATACTATATATATATATATATATATATATATATATATATATATATATATATATATATATATATATATATATATATATATATATATATATATTGTAATTGCAATGATTCTCTGCATGGCGTTTTTTTTTTAATTTTCTTTATCATTTTGGGAACGTATTTTGTATACTTGCATATGATAAAAAGTACAGTAAAAAAGCGACCTATCATTTTCCGGGTAACTTCACAAAATTTGTGATCTATCAACTTTCTGCGTTTGATAACGGGGCCTGTGCTTATTTGGAATGATGCAAAGGTTGAAGTTTTCTGGCTTTCCTCCAAACTCTCAGGCGGTGGCATACTGTACACTTTCACCAAAAACTTCTTTCTAGGTTCCAGAATTTTAATATCAGATTGAAAGCGTAACTGTTTCAAAGTATAAATAGAGGGAAAAGGGGGTGAGAAGTGAACATCTATACGGCTGGGAAGCAAAATACATAATTGCACGTCTTGCACATTTTCGAAAAGGACACAAGTTTAAGGAACAATAATGAGAATGCATCAATCTTAAATTCTTTTTTTTTTTTTTTGTACACTGATTTGATTTCCATGTAGCTAAAAGATAAAAGGGTGTAAAATTACTTTTACAATCCTAAATTAAGAGTAAACAAATTTCTTTTTTTCAAATGATAAACTAAATATAATTATAAATGCTACGCGTAAAATAAACACCAATTAGCAAAGATAATTGTTGTAACCTAAATTGCAGTAGTTTATCACTTAACCATTAATTTTTGAACATCCTTTTTTACCTTATGAAAAATATTGAGATGGAATAAATTACCTTTTTTACATTGCAAATTGTTATGTTCATAATTACCGTAAAAAGATTAAAGAAGCATTTAAAAAAATCCCACAGGAATACTCTTATGTTTCAATCTTTAACTACGGCTTAGATCTTTGTCTTATAAGGTTTAATGAATGACATAAACGTTTAGTTTCTTTCCTCAAAGAAATTAAAATAGTATACACTTTGACTGTTAAACCGGATTATGTAGTCTGAGATCTCGTTTTAAAGTAAGTCTTAGGGTGATAATTCTTTTATATGACTTAAATTCGCGTAAGCTAAAAAAATCTTACTAAATCCCTCTGTGTCTTAAACCTCATGCTTGTCTCGAGCATAAATAGGCCTATCTATTTGCAAATTTTATTTGACGATATTAAACTTCTAACACCCAACTTACAAAAATAAGTGACTAATTTTGGAAACTTAGCTATAGTAAGTTATGATGTTTAGTATCTAGATTTTACACAATATCAGGAAGATTGGGAATAAAGAAAAAGCGTAAGAAAGTGCAAGATTACATTAATCTCAATGAATACACTGATCTCAATGAGTGTGTTTTTTACAATCTAGAACATCAGAGACCCACCTTAATTACTTTTAAGTGACTGCAACTCAAAATACGAAAATAAGAGATAAGACAGGTTCCTCAATATAAAATTAATCCTATAGCTTTAAATGGCGATAAATTCTCCATTTTTTTACTCGAATAACAGAACCTTTTTGCTTAACAAGTTTGTCTTGAAGAGCCTGCACATCAAGTTCTTACTATGCTCCCAAATTAACAAGTAACCTTTAGTGTTTTCCCTTGACAATCCTGGATTTTAAGTCAAGATCAAAAAATAGTAACAGAGTAAATGAATAGAATTATTAAACGATGCCAATTTTTTGTTTGAATATTAAGCATTGCTCATATAATGTTGTATTAAAGATCATTTCTTTTCATCAATTTGATTTGCAACTTGAGCGGTGATCATTGTAGTAAAAACATTTGTAGCACATAACATTTGTAAAACTTACCTGTGCGTGTTGGATGAGCTGCGAAAGCTTTGCTGCCATTTATAGGACCAAGAATCATCTTAGATCCCCTCTTTCAAAATTTAATTTGGTGGAAAGTTTGAACCTATAGGCATTAATGTCTGAAACAGTAATAAATTATCTAGGGTAACCTTAGGTGTTAGATGAATTCTAGGCACCTGACAAAATGTCACTGCGGCGAACCATTCAAAATGAAAAAAGCAGAAGTATGGTTGGACAGAACAGCTCAGTAAGCCTATAAGCTCTGCTCCTATAAAATGAAATTTCAATCAAGTATAGGTCTCTCTACAAAGAACAATATACATATAACAAGTTAAAGAAAACAAAAATTACACTGAATTTGAATCAAGAATAGCCTTTGCAAAAATGAGTTTCCAGAGAATAAAAACTGTACTAACATATATTACATCATCATCCACACAAGAAGAAGAACCCCGGAATGCTGTATTAAATCCATTTTGGTGCATGGATTTCAGAACAGCTACAAAAGAAACTGGAGAAAACAGAAATATGGTTCCTACATAGAATGCTAAGTATATCATTGACTGCAAAGAAATCAAACAAAACAGTGTCACGAGAAACTGACTCAAGAACATCTGAAAACAGAAATCGTAAACACCAAGCAACCTTTGTCGGCCACGTGCTGAGTCGAGATAAAGTGGAACACCTTGTGACAAGTGGTAAGCGGAGCAGACAATAACAGCAAGAAAAGGTATTGGACCGGCGAGCAAATGGAGGTAAAGGTAGACAAATTCACAGATGCACTAAAAGCTATGAGAGATCAAGATGCGTGGAAGTTTCGTCTACGAGAAAGATCAGGCAATCTGATTGATTGAGTGTAGCCCTGAAAGCTAGCATTGATCATAGGATTTCCAAGAGATTTTTTAAAGAACTTATTTTTTTTTCTAATTTCAAATAGGGATAAGAAAATGGGAAGATAAGGAAATGACACACTGAAGAGAAGCACTGTTCTGCTCTCAAGAGAAGCAGCAAGCTCCAGAAACCTTGAAAAAATTAGGATTCATAAATTGATATTAAACTTTCAAGAACTGGATATGGCTCCATACTGAATAATACTTTTTAAATATAAAGTTATGCTATTTGATCACTTTATTTAAACTCTCAAACATAATATTTTATACATCTGCTTCAATTATTTTTTGTCTGATTCATATAATTTTAGATATAAAGATATTGACGGTAAAAAGACAATCTTGGTTGAAGAAGAAAAAGATCAGAACATGACAGTCTGATAAATTGATATTGTCTAAGTCGTGCATGTATTCTACCTAGTAAGGTGCCTGCTGATTGTAGTTGAAGAACATAAAGTGTGTATGATTAGGGTTCTAGATGATATGAAAAATTGGATGAATTTTTTTCGATTTATATCTTCTAAAAATACTAACTCAGTTTGAAAACAAATACAAATTATATGCCCAAACTAACGCATTAAAACATGTACATTGATTAAGAATACAAAATATTGCCATGTACTACTGACCGTCATCAGAAGAGCTCCAATTAACGGATATCCCATATCTTGTTCTATTTAGGGTAATTCGTTTTATCGTACTAGCAACTTCAAGGGACGTTGGCTTCTCAACAGCGTCATCATCATAGTGTATGGAAAAACTTTCTGGCAAATCTGTCCGGTTGAAGGTTTTTAAGCTTGTATTGTTTATAAGTCGTCACTTATTAATCATTATCTTGACATTTTCCAATAAAAGGATGTTCTTATTATTTATTGTTAGAACACTCTTGTTCAAACTATTGATGTTTTAGAAATGTTTTTGTGAACAAAAATGTGTAGCACCAAACACAAAAAAACTACGACATGTTCTTTAACAGAGCAAATCAAGATAAAAATGTCAAAAAAGAATTTTCTACTTTTAAATATCTTTTTTTTTTCCAAATTATAATTTTTCAACGCCTTACTAAGTCTAATTTTAAGAAACTGAATTGTCTATAAGTAAAAATCTTTCTTGCGGCACCGTTCAAAAGATTATTTTTTTTCATCTGTTGATAATGTGTAAATAAACAGGCACAGGGGACTAATCTGAAAACCCACTAAAATCGACCAATTCTCTCAATTTTTCCTTATTCAATTTGAGAAAAAAAATTAACCAAATTATCGCGGAAGCTGATCTCTAATTTTAAGAAAAGGGCAACCTAAGTGTACCTAATTCCCCTCACCTTGGCTTCGGTACTCCTCAAGACAAACATCTTCAATCTAAGGATGAAAGTTTGAAATTTTAGATTTAACAGTAGAGTTTAAAGAAAAAAAACACTAAAGAAAATAATGGGCCTTGCCAAATTTTGAATCAAATAAGATTAAGATTAATCCTTTCAACTACTACTACTACTACTACTACTACTACTACTACTACTACTACTACTACTACTACTACTACTACTACTACTACTACTACTACTACTACTACTACTACTACTACTATTTACTACTACTACTACTACTACTACTACTACTACTACTACTACTACTACTACTACTACTACTACTACTACTACTACTACTACTACTACTACTATATTAACTACTACTGCTACTGCTACTGCTAATGCTACTGCTACTGCTACTGCTACTGCTACTGCTACTGCTGCTGCTGCTGCTGCTACTTCAACTACTCTTTCTACTACTACTAGGAGCGTAGTGGCGTATTGGTGTAAGCTATGTTCTCTTTTTGTGGCAAGGCGATGGGTGCCGAAGCATCTACAAATCGATGACACAGTTCGTTTGAATTCTCTTCACTTATACAACAAAATTATCTCGTTTCGTTTGACCTCAAAAAGCGTTTGTTCATGATGGTCTAATTTAAGTCTGAAAATGAACCATCTATTTTTTAATGTGTACTGAGACATTTTCAGGCTAATTTAGAGAATCGCTCACTGTTAATGTTTTTTTTTTTTTTTATCAAAACCTTTTGTGCTGAGAATGCCTAACACCCTGTATCACCAGACGGTGTAAACATTATGGAACTAAAGACATTCTTCCAAGTACGATCTTTATGAAATAGTCTCTAGCTAGATATTTTTAGATTCTTATTTCATTAACCAAACTGTTCTCGTCTTTCATAAAGAACAAAAGCAGAGATCGTCAGCGGCCTCAAGAGCGTTCTGGGGCTATGAGAGACCAGCCACACGGCCTTTCCATGTAGAGCCGTTTGAGAATGGCAGATAATTATGATGTGAAGGTCAACGGAGTTAGATGGCTGCTCAGCGGCCTCAAGAGCGTTCTCGGGCTATGAGAGACCAGCCACACGGCCTTTCCATGTAGAGCCGTTTGAGAATGGCAGATAATTATGATGTGAAGGTCAACGGAGTTAGATGGCTGCTCAGCGGCCTCAAGAGCGTTCTGGGGCTATGAGAGACCAGCCACACGGCCTTTCCATGTAGAGCTGTTTGAGAATGGCAGATAATTATGATGTGAAGGTCAACGGAGTTAGATGGCTGCCCAGCGGCCTCAAGAGCGTTCTGGGGCTATGAGAGACCAGCCACACGGCCTTTCCATGTAGAGCTGTTTGAGAATGGCAGATGAATATGATGTGAAGGTCAACGGAGTTAGATGGCTGCCCAGCGGCCTCAAGAGCGTTCTGGGGCTATGAGAGACCAGCCACACGGCCTTTCCATGTAGAGCTGTTTGAGAATGGCAGATAATTATGATGTGAAGGTCAACGGAGTTAGATGGCTGCCCAGTGGTCCGACCACTACATGAATATCACCCTGTTGTGAAAAACTTGTGGAATAACACTACAAGACTCTACGTATGTATAAGGAATTAAGTCAGCTTTAAGCAAACAGAAAATCAATCAATAGCATCATGTGGCAACTTTGTCGGCTATGTGGAGGTAAAACTTTATTCAAATGTAATTACTTTTGATAGAATTGAAACTGAGTTTTAGTTATCTTTATTTTCGTATTTTTAACTTTTTTTATATACCAAGGATCCTGCATCGAAAGACCAATCCACCAATCGGATGTCATAATAGATTCTGGTAGGACAGTTTTCATTTACCGACATAATATTTTATTATAAATCTATTCAGGTAAATGGTTATAAATGATTACAAATCTAACTTGATTTTGGAGTAAAAAGCACATTGCTTATAGATAAATAGATAGATAGATAGAGGGATAGATAGATAGATAGATAGATAGATAGATAGATAGATAGATAGATAGAGGGATAGATAGATAGATAGATAGAGAGAGAGAGAGACAGACAGACAGACAGACAGGCAGACATACATACAGACAGGCGAGAGGGAGAGAGAAAGAGAGAGAGAGAGAGAGACAGAGAGAGAAGTATAGAAAAATCAACCACAAACCTAGATCTAGCTCGAGACAGACAAATAAGACGAAAGACGTGAAAACATTACGACAGATGGAATGAACAGGGATCGAACCTGCGCCTCGATGCGGCACCCTTCGCCTTGCCGAGACAAGACCAGGCACTTAACCACTGAGCTATCCGCATCTACAAAAATAGATGCTTCAGGAACAGTGAATTTCATGCTGGCTTGAATAGACTAAGAGGTTGAATCGCTAAGAATGATCAAGTCCATATTTTTACAGGACATAAACAACGTCCTGTAAAAATATGGACTTTAGATAAACTAAAAACACCAAAGACCTGAAGTGTTTGTAGCAGTTCCAGCAGTAATGACACTCGCTGTTACCTGGGTAACCGACGGTATCACCACACACTGCAGGATGTGACGGCTGTAGGACGTGGAGTACTGGATAGAGATACCAAACTTCTCGGCTGCCCCGCCCATCTGCATCAACCAACGGCGTCCCAGGCACAGGTCGGACAGCGACGCCCGGCTCCAGTCCGTTTGCTTGTTCAGCCAGTCCTGGAAGAAAAGTAGGTTTTCCGTCAGGCTAGCGCAAGTTTTAAAATATCTATTTTCGTGAAGTTCGTTTAGCATATATGCAGTGTTGATTACATGATGTACTATTGCCCGCAAATAAAAATCAATTTATAAGACGGAAAGAAAATGATGGCTTGAGATAGAGTATGCACCTGAGATTGAAATTCAATTGCATTGACAATCTAAACTTTTGCCATTTTACCATAGAAAATAAAGTTTCAAAACCAGAAGCATAGGCTTGGTACAAAAAAAAAACAAAAAAAACAAAAAACAAAACAAAAACAAAAACAATACAAAAAAACAAAAAAAAACAAAAACAAAACAAACAAAAAACTGCACCATAAATTCATAAACACTTAGCATTATCTTTTGCAATCTAAGATAGTCTTTGCGCGAAGAGGTGGCATACACTGCTGTGTTCAGATGTTGAGAAACCAATGAATCCTCCAAGTTCTAACCTGCCTGACTATTCATTTCATCCTTGGTTGGTTCGTTCTGACCTAAAATAATCCTTAAGCGACTAGCCTTAAATGACCACAATGATGCGTATAGCATTATACTACAACAGTTACTGCTTTTTATATCAAATATTACAGGAACGCTTGAAATAGACAACTGAGAAAATTTATTTTCTTAGAATTTAATATAAAAGTGGAACTCACAAAAATAAAAATAGGGTAAACGTTAAAATGATATCACATAAAACGTCAAAGCACTTGTTACATTCAAGGAGGCTTGCGATGGCTTGAAAAAGCAACCGAAAATTTAAAAAAAGCTCAAAACTTTACTGTGCTTTAAAAACAACACCTTATATTTGAAAAAAAATATTAAATGGCTTTTACATATTTCTGAGTTAGTTATTAAAAAAATCACAGGTGTGTTCAAGACAGAATTCGAAAACATCTAAAGTCAAAGTTAATATCAATTGCAGGCCTACCTGTTCATAAAGAATGAATTTTTCTCATTGTTGGGTTGAGCTGAAAAGATCGATCCAAAATTGCTGCCGAATAAAAGAAAATACTGATATAATCAGGACTTTTAAACAGTGAGATTAAATCTTAGTTATTTCGAGTATTTTTTACCTCATTCATATTACAAGTCTCTCAAGAACGGGCGATAGTAACTTCATCAATTCCTCTATCATTACAAGTTACCCAACTTTTTAATATGGGAACCATCAAAAGATTGGAATCAAAGTTTCATTGCCAAATCTGAGACTGCAAGAACGATTTTTCTTCACAGTCCAGATATTTCTATACTGATTTTCTCAATAAACTGCCCGATTAAGTCTGAACCCCCTCCCCCCTAATAAAAAAACAGCAACTCGTGGACACATCTAAGTCGATAAACTGTATAAAAATCTGTATTTATGCTGCATTGTGAGATAAAATAAAAGATAGCGTCATCCGCACTTTACTCTATATTCTTCCGTGTGTTTAAGTTCTTTTGTGTGTCAAACTGGAAATAGTAAAGAAAGCAATGAATTGTTGCCCCCCGCCCCCCTAATTAAAGATTCAGTCCATGAACCTTTAATGCACTCATATTTTCAGGTTCTACACGAAAACTACGGGTTTGATAACTCTTTTCTCAACACAAACTGTAGGCCTACAGAATGAATCGGCAAAAAAACCACGGAAAAGTGTTCTTAAATATATATTTAAAAAAAATATTGGCCCGTCAGAGAAAATCGTACCAAATAAATTTGGAATTGGATATCTTAATGCATTGCACAAAGCTGTAAGAGTTACTGTATCATAATAAAAACGCATAATGATGAGAATATTTAAATTTTTTTGCAAAGCTGCTTATATATACGCTATGTACAAAATGGAATCGAGTTGTGACACTTTCTGTACGTAAAAAAAGAGCAAAACTACACAGAATATAAACAGACTTACACAGAGAAGAGGAGTTGAGATAGGCAGAGATAGCCAGAGAGACAACAAGAATATAAAAGGGTAAATGCAAGTGTTTAACGATCATTTATAGTACATATGTAAAGATTTAGGATTTTCCAAAAAGCACACTTGCACAATAATGTCGAAATATTCTTTGCCATGCAAAGCCAATATCAAATCGCTGTAGAACCTCTCTCTCTCTCTCTCTCTCTCTCTCTCTCTCTATCTATCTCTCTCTCTCTCTCTCCCAGCCATACTATTACCCTGAAAGAAACAAATAATGCAACCCTAAGTAAGACATTTTACATCAATAACAAGAAACATAAGTTTTAAAAAAGAGCCTTGAGAAAAAAATACAATACACTGTGTACGTAAAGCATCACAAAATACAGTTTAATAAAATTATTACATTCCATCAACTTCAACTACACTTTAACAGCTTAGATGAAGTCAAAAACATCATGACAAATCAGGGAATCTCTATTCCTCAACTGTCGAAAGGTCAGCAGACTTGGCGAGTGAAGACAACACCTGGCTTGTCCACCAGATAGTCTGAGAAGACCGCACGAGACAGCAGCTTCCACTTGCCGTCTGCCTCCATCTGTTGCATCATGGGCTCCAGTTTGTCTTTGAAATCCTCAATCCACAACAACTTCTTGCCTCTTGACGTTGATAACGAAACCACCTGGTGGAGTTGATAACATAGAGGAAAGAATTTAAAAAAATCATTTAATTATTATGCTTGATTCATCTTTGATGTTATCCACCATTTAGTCCATTTTTCGTTTTTTTTTAAACATTAAATTTGATGTATACAATCCCAGAATCGTTTGCTTTAAGCAGACAAATAATTATTTGATTTCATTTTATCTTTTAATATTGCTCAACATGGCTTAAGGTTACATCGAGTACTACATCAACAACAGCAACAAAACTATCCACCTCTACCTGGTTTAACCAGTCTGCGCATGTCATAGATCCCTTCAGGAGGTACAGCATTGATTCCCATTCCACCACAGATGGTCAGGACGTCGTAGTTGTCTGGAAAGAAAGTAATATTTCATAGAGATAGAAAGTGTGCATTGGATAAACAAGATATGAAATTCCCTCTATATGGGGAAGTCTGAGAGATTGTGTGCGCGCGGGAGTGAGGAGGGATGGGGGAGGGGGGAGGGGGCGGGGAGGAAAGAGAGAGAGAGAGGGGGAGAGAGAGAGAGAGAGAGAGAGAGAGAGAGAGAGAGAGAGAGAGAGAGAGAGAGAGTCGGAGAGGGTGTCAACGGTAAGAGTGGTTTTTATAATTAAACAAAAGAGAGGTCAAGAAAGTAATATAATGAACCTGTTGCCATACTCATAATTCAATGATATCCTTTTTAAAAAAATATTTATATTATTACTTTTATAATTATTATTATTATTATTATTATTATTATTATTATTATTATTATTATTATTATTATTATCATTATTCAGTATGATTGTCTGTGGCCCCACCAAAATCTTATATCTGTTGCCATTCGCTCTGTCGGTCTATGGTTCGATTTCCCCGAAACCTCAATATTTATTCTTTTTTGGAGTTCTTGATTGTGGTCCAAGTGAAACTGCAAGATGAGTGGTAATTCGGTGTGTTCAGTTTTGGTTCCATCAAAACCTTAAAATATCTTGTCACTGGGTGTGTTTGCCTGTGGTCCATTCGAGACCTCAAGATCTATTGTCATTTGTTTTGTTTGTCTGCTGTCCCACAGAGAACGTAATATCTATTGTTATTCAGTGTGTTTGTCTGTTGTCCCACCGAAAACGTAATATCTATTGTTATTCAGTGTGTTTGTCTGCTGTCCCACCGAAAACGTAATATCTATTGTTATTCAGTGTGTTTGTCTGCTGTCCCACCGAAAACGCAATATCTATTGTTATTCAGTGTGTTTGTCTGCTGTCCCACCGAAAACGTAATATCTATTGTTATTCAGTGTGTTTGTCTGCTGTCCCACCGAAAACGCAATATCTATTGTTATTCAGTGTGTTTGTCTGCTGTCCCACCGAAAACGCAATATCTATTGTTATTCAGTGTGTTTGTCTGCTGTCCCACCGAAAACGTAATATCTATTTTTATTCAGTGTGTTTGTCTGCCGTCCCACCGAAAACGTAATATCTATTGTTATTCAGTGTGTTTGTCTGTTGTCCCACCGAAAACGTAATATCTATTGTTATTCAGTGTATTTGTCTGTTGTCCCACCGAAACCTTAAGATCTATTGTCACTCGTTGTGTTTGCCTGTGGTCCCATTAAAACCTCAAGATCATTTATCATTTTATTTGTCAATATTTACATAAAAAGCCTCAAAATGTATAACTATTCAGTATGTTTGTCTGTTATCCCACCTCAAAATCCAAAAATAACTCACTATCTGGTAACGGAAGTGGCTCGTCTCCTAAAGCGACGTACGCGCAGAGTAGTTTCCCATAGATGTCCTTTGACCTCGCGACGTCCAAACTGCATTGGGAGGGGTCAAGGCCGTGAAGTGTTCTGAATCCGGCATAATGAAGCTGGGAAAATGGTTAGAACACTAAAAGGTGTTAAACTCTTCGCTCCAAAAGGGAGAAAAATGGCGATGTCACATCTAATTAATAAATGCCAATTATTGTTTGTTATAAATTATTATATCTATGTCCACTTGACATAGTTTGAAGAAAATGGCTTTTAAAATTTCTTTTACCTTATACTCATATGCTGGGCATAGAAGAAATGTAGGAGAATTTGACCCATTTTGCTTGACTGTTGGTTTTAAAAGAAACAGGCATATAGATAATGTTTTTAGGGGTTGGAAACTGGCGCTAGCTCTTATTTTAGTGAAACTAGACATAGAACAAATGAAAAATTAGGAGTGGGTGTGTTGATTATTTTCCGCTCCTACGTTTCGTTACATTGAGAAGCCAAAATATTAAAATGGTTCAATGAAAGCATCAATAAAATGTTTGGATTATATTCTATGAAAGTTGAACAAAGTTCTTCTCACTTTAAAATAAAAGAGGGGCTGAAAACGTCTTATCTCCCTTGGCGTAATTTTACAATCGATAAGAATAGACGGTAAAATACGTTTCTACTTAGCTTATTGCCCAGACAAGATATAACGATCTGTTTTTAACTCACATCTGTGTTGATATTTCAACATTCGGTTGTTGAGAACGGCCTGCCTGTAGACATCTGTGTTGATATTTCAACATTTGATTGTTGAGAACGGCCTGATTGTAGACATCTGTGCTGATGCAGCAACATTTGATTGTTGAGAACGGCCTGATTGTAGACATCTGTGCTGATGCCGCAACATTTGATTGTTGAGAACGGCCTGATTGTAGACATCTGTGCTGATGCCGCAACATTTGATTGTTGAGAACGGCCTGATTTTAGACATCTGTACTGATGCCGCAACATTTGATTGTTGAGAACGGCCTGATTTTAGACATCTGTACTGATGCCGCAACATTTGATTGTTGAGAACGGCCTGATTTTAGACATCTGTACTGATGCCGCAACATTTGATTGTTGAGAACGGCCTGATTTTAGACATCTGTGCTGATGCCGCAACATTTGATTGTTGAGAACGGCCTGATTTTAGACATCTGTACTGATGCCGCAACATTTGATTGTTGAGAACGGGTGGAAACAGCATGATGAGAATTGGCATTTTAGTTTTCTTCTACCTGGGGCTAGTCGTAGTATCATGTTACTGAGTCCTTTTGTTGAACATGACTACACATCACAGTTTGAGGTACAAATATTGTATTTGTGTCCTTGAGTTTCTCAGCAACCATACACTATATCAGAACAATTTCCATGTCCAAAAATATTTTCCTATATAATCTCTATTGATCGAAAACATTAAATCTAAGTAAGCTGTTAAAAACAACAAAAGAAATAAACATGAAAAATAAAAACATATTAAAAGTGTTAATTTTCAACTAAACAAAAAACATTCACCCACAACTTACATTATTTTTGCTACCGCTATTTTATCGGTCAAAAATAGTATCTCATAATACAATTTCTGTTTTGTTTTTAAAAGATCAATAGGTTTTCAGCAAGAGCCAAAACATTCAAATAACTCGCATAAAAAGAGTAATTTTTATTCTTACAATCACGTCATGGTGTGAAAAAAAATTAAACAAGCCAAAAAACATGAATAGCATAAATGTATTGATGGTTATAAAAAGGTCACATATAGTTTGTTCCCTACTGTGTGAACCAACTGCTCGTTTTGAAATTGATAAATCACATTGAAAGAAATGATTAATAAAGTACGTAAAAGGTTATATTTTCAGTTATTTATATTGAAAAGGGGTAAAAGACTACAACAACAAAGTTAAAAGATCAATAAAATCGTAATTCTACACATATGTCTAAAATCTGATGCTTAGATGCAAAGAAAAAAAGAAGAAAAAAAAACAGAAGACAAAGGGAAAAAATAAAATAAAGAATGTGCATAAAATCGGCTTATGAGCTTTTCAAACTAAAAATTATATCAAAGCTAACGATGACTTTTAAATATAAAAAGAAATATATCTCTTGGCCTAACTAAGTTTGTTGGATTTATTATGCCTTTTTAAAACATCAATTCCATGGGCTGTACCATATCCTCAATCCTGTTCGCCATGCCTTTGAAAGATAGCGCAGGCCAGGTGTTGGTTGCTACATCCCCCTTTGAAAGATAGCGCAGGCCAGGTGTTGGTTGCTACATCCCCCTTTGAAAGCATCCATGGATGATACTACCATTATCTGTTCAAATGAAGTAGGAAATGGAAAGTTGTCGAAGCCGTAGACTAAGCCAAAGAGTGCCTAAAGATTAAAGAAGTGATTGGACTCAAACTGCCCGCAAAGGGCCGGGGTCATCTACAGCAAAGTGTTGATCAGAAGCAGAAGGGAAAGAGAAAAGAGACATGGCCATCAATGAGATACGGCTCGTTGAAGATTCCAGAAGGTTTCAGAAATCAGTTCAACAATGGACTACCTGGAATAATGCTCAGCAGAAATCCCTCACATGGAATGAGATCTGACACAGGGCGCCACTTCGAATCAGTGTACAATCTCCTGCCCTCAAACGCAAATCTGGTACGGTGGGGAAAGAAAGAGAACCCCACGTATCCGCTATATCAAGGCAGATAAACCACAGATCATGTCTTGAGCTCTTGCAAAATATTTCTCTCACAGGGGCGATACACATGTAGGCATAATAGAGTCCTTCAGGAACTTGGCGCAATCATAGGAACAGGTAAAGGACAGACAGCCCTCCCTAAAACCAATGCACTGATATTCACAACAGAGGGAGGCGCTAAGTCATAGCACATAAGACTGGTGAAGACAACAAATCAGAGAAAATGCCTTCTATAGGATTGTACGACTGCGATGTTTCTACGCTGAAACATCAGCAGATCATACGGAATAGGACAGTCATTCAGGTATAATCAAAGGAAATAAGGCTAAGGCTCTCCAATGAGGTTCTGCATACTTTTTTCATATAAATAACTTCAATTACTCAAAGCAGAAATGCTTTAAGTCATAAACCGTTGACTCCATGGTATGGAATTGATCAATATTCTTCCCTTCATGAAATAACTACAAATATCTCAACACGAAGCTCGGTAAGACAGTCTAGGTATAGATGTATTATATATTACATGTATGATACACCCGTTGAGAGTGAGTGATTACACCCTTTATTGATGTTACAGCACTTTGACCATGTACATCATATCTATCTTACCGGACTATTGTGAACTTCATCAGTTTCCTCGCTTAGCATTGTAAATGCGTTTTGTTTTTGATGAGTATTGAGAGGGAGTGATCCTAAACCTTCAAGTTATAGAGGCTTGTAAAGTGGGCATTCGACCTATTCAATACTAATGTGTCTGCAGATCTTCAAATTTAATGAGCATCAAATACACTCCAAGTTTTAACGGTAAGAACATCAAGGAAAGTACCATGAGTTGTATATAATAAACTTATTGCAAATGAGTTTTAGGCAGCACAGCAAGAGATATTTCTAGATTTCCGATGCCATCATCCCAGCACCAATTTATATTTCTGATACTCTGAAAAACACCAGACAGAGAACGATCTAGCATAGTGGAATCCTCCAATTGGCCCGGGAAATCCCCAACGATCACCAGCTGGTCATTGTAGAGCACGGTTGAGGGGAATCTCGCCCTCCCAGAGGACAAGCTCTTGTGTTATCTCTAGTTCCATCAAGTCTTCCTCCAGGTGGATCCTCCAGAGACACCCGTTCTCTTGCAGCGCTAACGCTTCTCTGTTGTGTCTGAAAGTCACGAGTCGAGAGAAAGAACCCAACTGGTTAGTGTATGTTCTATGATGTTTGCGGATTTCATTATGGGTTAAAACTCAGAAACAGTCTCCACTTCCTACGAGAAAAATTATATGTGTTAAGCCGATGTTGGTGACGTCAGCAATCTTCATCATGTTAATATTTTCATCATCAATAAGTCTCGAGTCACACTTAAACTTACCACTGTTGAATCTTGCTTGAAAGTTAAACAGTTTATAAATGACCACCCGCGTGTCCTGTCCACCATCTGAGTCCTCCTCGCTACTAGTGTCCTCCTCACTACTTGTCTCACTTTCAGCATTTCTGTTGTAATTGTATAACGAATCATTAACAACACGGGTGATGCCTTTTAAAAAGGGAACATGTTGTTGGCCTTTTTCAACATGAGGAAAATACTTGTACAATTACTCATAATAATAACTATATATTTTTGATCTATAATACAAAAACTTTGCATTTTGCAGTCGAAAGTCGCTTTGACTTTCTGGCATGAGTTGTGTCCACGTCATGTCTCTGAGATCTAACCCTTCCAAGTGACCAGTTTTGGTTAACTGACACACCAACAAGACATTGATCATACCGCTGTTCTCTCTGTGTACCGCAGCAGGTGGACACCAGGACTGATGCAGGTGGGGGTGGGCCTGGTAATAGGATATCTTCTCCACAATGGATCGGCACCTGGGATCAGACTTTATCAGAGGATGGATGGCCAAAGCTCCATGGAGACACGCTTCACTGATCAGCAGGTATCTCGTGTTTTCGAGGATACCTGCAAGGTCACGGACAGACACCGATCCAGGGGCACTCAAGGAGGTCGCAGTATTCGGGTCGGATGATTCTTCCTCTGCAGGTTTAGAATTCTGACTCCCTTCAATCCAGAGTGGCACAGTCTCAATTACTTCATCCTCGGAATGTACCTTTAACTTTTTCATGTTCAATGGAGTCTTCAGCTCGTCCACCTTCAACAGTTGCACCTGACGTTGAACCTCGAGATCTGTAAAATGCTTTCCAACAAATTCTAACGCTCGTTCTTTTGCCCGTTGATCAAGTAGCCTGACTTTGGCCGTTTTCTGTCGATAGTACGGTTTCAAAAATTTTTTTCAATTTCACCGCACATTGAGCGATAATAGATCTCATCTGAAGCATGTCCGCTGCCGCCCAGACATCAAAGAGATTGTCGTCAGTGAGAACATTCTTGTGCTCGTAGATAGAAGAGAGCAGAGTGGAGAAAACATCCGCGGTAACATCACGCAGGGTTATCTTTCCTTCTCTCGCTTCTCTCATATCAGTTGTTATCGCAGCTTTAAAAAATTCTGATGCTGCGGCCAGAATGACTCGGTGACAGGAAAATTCTGCCTCACCTACAACTACAACAACATCAGTTAATATTGCCTCATCTTTCAAGCAAGAAAGAGCCTCCAAGAAGTCTATCGTGATATCGATTTCCCTGTCGTTGGTGCATTCTGCCATTTCTACAATTCAGAATCTAAAACAAAAATTAAACAGTTTTTGAAGATTTGTTTGAAAGCTCATTAGTGTGTTATGGCTTAGCGTGTTGTATTTTCTTAGAAGCATTTTCTCGAAACAGAACCTATTGGGCAAAAAATTACAAAAAAGTAGTAGAAGTAGTAGTAGTAGTAGTAGTAGTAGTAGTAGTAGTAGTAGTAGTAGTAGTAGTAGTAGTAGTAGTAGTAGTAGTAGTAGTAGTAGTAATAGTAGTAGTAGTATTAGTAGTAGTAGTAGTAGTAGTAGTAGTAGTAGTAGTAGTAGTAGTAGTAGTAGTAGTAGTAGTAGTAATAGTAGTAGTCGTAGTAGTCGTAGTAGTAGTAGTAGTAGTAGTAGTAGTAGTAGTAGTAGTAGTAGTAGTAGTAGTAGTAGTAGTAGAAGTAGTAGTAGTGATTGTAGTAGTAGTGGTAGTAAGAGTAGTAGGAGTAGTAGTAGTAGTAGTAGAAGTAGTAATAGCAGTAGTGTAAGTAGTGGTAGTAGTAATAAAAGTAGTAGTAGAAGGACAAGTAGTAGTAGTAGTAGTAGTAGTAGTAGTAGTAGTAGTAGTAGTAGTAGTAGTAGTAGTAGTAGTAGTAGTAGTAGTAGAAGTAGTAGTAGTAGTAGTAGTAGTAGTAGTAGTAGTAGTAGTAGTAGTAGTAGTAGTAGTAAAAGTAGTTGTTGCAGTGGTATTAGCAGTAGTAGTTGTAGTAGTAGTAGTAGTAGTAGTAGTACAACTACTACTACTACTACTATTACTACTACTACTACTACTACTAATACTACTAATACTACTACTACTACTTCTTCTTCTTCTTCTTCTTTTTCTTGTTCTTGTTCTTCTTCTTCTTCTTCTTCTTCTTCTTCTTCTTCTTCTTCTTCTTCTTCTTCTTCTTCTTCTTCTTCTTCTTCTTCTTCTTCTTCTTCTTCTTCTTCTTCTTATTCTTTTTCTTTTTTATTATTATTATTATTATTATTATTATTATTATTATTATTATTATTATTATTATTATTATTATTATTATTATTATTATTATTATTATTATTATTATTATTATTATTATTATTGTGCCTTTCCTTCGCCTTATTTATAGCCACTGCTTCTATCGACATAATTTTAATGCTGTTCTGCCTTGGACTGTGAGAGATAAGCAAACGGTACACTAATATTATTTTTATACTAAACACAAACAGCTTATTTATCCTTCATTACTCTTCAGAAACAGGTCTTTGCTTGTGGTTTAATGGTATGATTTTTTAAGATCATTCTTGCCCATGTGTGAATATTAATATATTTCACTTGGGATTTATTATAACCCACCAAGAGCTGAATAACATATAACAGTATTGTAAGTGAAAATAACAAGACAGAGGTTTAAGACTTTATATGATATAAAATCGGTAACGCTGGGTTGAATTACTGTTCATCAATAGTTGTTTATTTCATACAGTAATCAATTTGTGTAAATGTTCCAAAACGCACATGTACGCCTGTTAAAATTCCATTAGATCCTGCTCGATTTTCCGCACTAATCAGCGAGTCGGCAGAAGCATTTCTTTGTCATTCTGTTCCCAGACTGGAATGTGATTTCGGTGTACATGTACTTGTGTTGTTTGTTCTTACAGCACACTTTCTGAAATATATGAGAAACAAGAAGAATGCGTTTAAAATGAAAGGAAAATAGATGAAGTAGACACAGGAGTCTTAATATTTAGCAGTTCTGGTTGCAGCAGCAGCAGCAGCAGCAGTAGTAGTAGTAGTAGTAGTAGTAGTAGTAGTAGTAGTAGTAGTAGTAGTAGTAGTAGTAGTAGTAGTAGTAGTAGTAGTAGTAACAGCAGTAGTAACAGCAGTAGTAGTAGCAGTAGTACCAGTAACAGCAGCAGTAGTAGTAGTAGTAGTAGTAGTAGTAGTAGTAGTAGTAGTAGTAGTAGTAGTAGTAGTAGTAACAGCAGCAGCAGTAGATGTAGTAGTAGTGGAAGTATCAGTGGTAGTAGTAGTAGTAGTAGTAGTAGTAGTAGTAGTAGTAGTAGTAGTAGTAGTAGTAGTAGTAGTAGTAGTAGTAGTAGTAGTAGTAGTAGTAGTAGTAGTAGTAGTAGAAGTAGTAGTAGTAGTAGTAGTAGTAGTAGTAGTAGTAGTAGTAGTAGTAGTAGTAGTAGGAGTAGTAGTAATAATAGCAGTAGCAGCAGTAGTAGTAGTAGTAGTAGTAGTAGTAGTAGTAGTAGTAGTAGTAGTAGTAGTAGTAGTAGTAGTAATAGTAGCAGTAGTAGTAGTGATTGTAGTAGTAGTGGTAGTAAGAGTAGTAGGAGTAGTAGTAGTAGTAGAAGAAGTAATAGCAGTAGTGTAAGTAGTGGTAGTAGTAGTAGTAGTAGTAGTAGTAGTAGTAGTAGTAGTAGTAGTAGTAGTAGTAGTAGTAGTAGTAGTAGTAGTAGTAGTAGTAGTAGTAGTAGTAGTTGTAGTAGTAGTAGTAGTAGTGATGCACACCTTTTCTTTTTTACCTTTCTACAGTTCTTTAGGCTAAGTGATTATTTTTGGATGCACCATATTACGGTTGTCTTTCAGGATCAGCCACTTAATGATTTGATAGAGCGGGATACAAGATATTCTAAATGTAATTTTCATATGTCTGTTCTAAGTTGAGTAGTAGTGACCCTGAAGGGAGTATCTTGATGGATAGTTCACGACATTTTCATCATGGGTTCAAACCTAGCCGCCGCTGACGATGATGGTGTCTCGTCTTCCAGCCCTGCCCTGTCTGACGCCGCCTTATTTCAAAAACCTAAAGTATCTGAAGTCAAGAAGTATCATTGTGGATGGGCTACATATCTCTATCAGTCCTACAAGTCAAATAATTACACAAATAGGCATCAATCTGGACCTTTGCTTGAAAGCTTGAAAAAAACAAAAAAAAAAACAAAAGAACAACAACAACAAAACCGAAAAAACAACCCCAACCCAAAAACATTGGGGCACAGAAATCCTGCCCCTTTCCTCTGTCGGTGGCCGGTACACTGGTTGGGTGCGGTCCAACCCTAAACTCAGCAGCTCACAGATCACCCCGTGCCTGGACCAGATGGAAAAACCAGAGGTGTGAAGCCTCAGTAGAGACCACAGGATGCCAGATATAGCCACAACTTTACTCCCTGAGTTTTATTAAAACAAAAATCATTTCCAAAGAGAAAGCTGTACACACTGAGTAATGAACTTTTGACTCCAGCCATCTTCACCTTCCGCCGCCCTACAAAAGAAACACAGATCACCGTGTGGTTAGGTTTTGATGACATTTCTTCACGATTCCATAACGATAGTCTACAAAATTTCAAATAATTCTGTATAAACAAGTGAGAGGACTAGACAACCTCAATATACAGACAAACATCACCGTGCGTTTGGTTTTGGATGACATTTCTTCACGATCCGATAACGATCGTCTGCGAGATTTCAGAAAGCTCCGAACAAATTAATAAGCGAGAGGGCTATACAACCCTCAATACAAAACCGAAGTATGTAAAACAATAAGAATATTAAATCGCACTTGGAAACCTGTATGTTTATTGATAAACAGATTAAACAAGCCATGCCAGATCTAGAAACATGCAGATAATGGGGGGAAACGACAGAAAATTGCCCGCTAGAAAAACATCTCTGACGCAATACCTGACCTTTTAGCTGAACAAATCTTACCTTTCTACCTGTCCTTCTCTTTGTTTGAAGATAAAAGAAGCACCTCTACCGTTTCCACGCCCAAACAAAAGCAGTATTATAATATTAAATTTTTTTTGGAAAAACCCGAAACGGGTGATCTGTTAGTTATGATTAAGTCTCGCTGAAATGGGTTTAACCCCAACTTTTCAGAAATGTCCAGAAATTTCCACACAATGGGTCCGACATGAGATATTGACATCCAGGTTTTGTTTCCACTCAGCTGTGGTTTAAGACACAAAACTGAAGAATCAAATGGATGAGCTGAAAAATCCTTTGACCTTCAATTTTTTAATACAAAAAATGAAATGCATCTCAGCCAGGATATTGTAAATCGTTGAACTTTTTACAAAGAACAGAAATATAATTGCTTGCCTCAACCAGATGGTAGAGATTACCTAAAATGACAAATCAAATGTTTTCCTTTAAATTAATAACCAAAAACAAAGTTAACATTTATGGGCGTCAGGTTTGTTTGGTTTGACCAGTTTGTTTGATTGTAACCAATTTGCTTGGTTAAACTGGTTTGTTTGGTTTTAACCAGTTTGGTTTTAACCACTTTGGTTTTAACCGGTTTCTTTGGTTTAACCGGTTTGTAAGTTTTAACCGGGTAAACTCAATGTTCAACCAATTCTCCCAATTAATTGCTCCTACACCCTGTTGATGGAGATAAAAGAGGAGAAGATTTAATGTTCAAGAATAAAGTACCACAGAGAAAAACAATACCCCGAGACGTTTGAAAAAGAGGTGGAAACAATATTTTTTTTTTTGCGGTGATGGATGGTCGAACCTAATTCCAACTTGGCGGGGTCAGTCAAGCTTCAATGATTCCTCTTGGACCGACCATTATCTGGACATTGTCTTGCGGACCGATGTCACGCAGCTTCAATGATTCCTCTTGGACCGACCATTATCTGGACATTGTCTCGCGGACCGATGTCACGCATCTTCAATGATTCGTCTTGGACCGACCATTATCTGGACATTGTCTGTAGGACCGAGGTCCCGCAGACATGAATTTATAAAGTTTCTCGGGTTTATTGAAATGTTTACATGAATTTCAAAGATTTTACAGAGGTTTATGGGACAGTTAAAAAGGCAATGCGAAACACACGCAGAAAGTGAAAATAAAAAAAAAAATATTCAGCACTTTTTTAATATTTTGTCCAATATTTGTATTTTTTGAACAGCATTTAATTTCTATTATAGAATTTCTACTTCTGAAATTAATACTGAGAAAATGAGTGATATTGAAATTGAATTTTTTTTTGCTTAAGTACTATATATATATATATATATATATATATATATATATATATATATATATATATATATATTATATATTTAGATATATGTGTATGTGTGTTTACAATACACACACACAAACACATATTGCATTGCACATTGCTCATTACTAAATCCAAATAAGTTCAGTCCACTAAGCTAAAGTGCTATTAATGTTTTCACTGGCTTCTTATTTCTCTTTCAATAGGTTTTACGGTTACTTCAAGATATAACCTAACGTAAACCGTTACACTGTATAACACGGTATTTTGGAAAATCCGAGTCTGAAACGATTTTTAATCATGTCATCTTTAGGTTGATACTCACTAAAACGGGAATTAAATCTACATCATAAAAATGTGTGCTGTCCTAGAATGTCGGCAAAGTTTGAGTGATTCAGCCTCCAACATTAACGCCTGAAGGCTAAAGTCAGATCCATATAAATATGTTAAAAATTCAAATTTATTTTTTAAATCCCAACGGCAGCTGTGGCTTATTTTGCTTACTGGTGAGTCAAGCCTTTGGCCTGTGCCAACTGCTGCGGACTGGTGCAAGGGAGAGAAATGCGATTTTTAAAGCCATTTTGAGCTTCTTGTCAAGGCGACCTCTCGGGAGGTGAACCACCTGGAAACATAACAAAAAACAATCTTGCCATCGGTTCAGTATTGATCCAGGTTACGGGTTATTAAAGCTTCGTCTCTTCTGTGAAGAGATGACGGGAAAAGTTCTCCTGAAGAGCCGACTTTATTTTTCGGTTTTATTTTGACTTTACTCGGCTGAAAATAGTTAATGAAGCAGATCACTGTGACATTTACCCAAAGGTTTTTGATGTTTATGAGTTTTTGGGTTATGTATAAGCTCAACTTCTCATGGGTTTATTTTAAAGTTATTCATAGTTATACTCGGAATAGATTGCAAAATGACAAATTTAAATAGTAACGAGAAGAGAAAGAATAAGGGTAGCAGAAAACAATGTATGTGAACCATTGCAGTGTGTTATATATTGTGCTTAATAAAGGAAACAGAACTGAAGATTGGTCTATATACAGATAAACAAATAGAAGCAATACATAGATAAAATTGCGGCCAGACAGGCAGAGAACTGTCAAAAGAACGATATCATGAAAGACGGATTTCTTGTTTATAGAGAGAATGTATGGTTTGCCAGGGCAGTCTGTT
>JAWDGP010007907.1:342500-345767 GCA_033675545.1 Elysia crispata
TCCATTCCCTCTCTCTCTCTCTCCTTTCTCCTCTTTACCTCTTCTCACCAAGTAGATCAACCATCGACCCACAAGCTTCTGCTCCTTCCTCACTTTCTCCTGAAACCACGGCGACCCGATCTGTGAGAAGGCCAGGTCGAAGCGGGGTCAACGAAAGGTCAATATGTGATCAGATCAATACTGTCGGCAGGTTACGTCATGTTTACGTCACGGGTACTGGGGAGGAAGCTGAGAGGACAGGTTTGCTAGTGCCACCTGTTTATGGCTGCGGAGTCTGGAGGGGCAAATGGCTGGGTTTGTCGGAGAAAATGGTTTGAGGGTGAGTAAGATAAGGAAGGTTTGAGGGTGAGTAAGATGATAAAGGGTTGAGGTTGAGTAAGATGATAAAGGGTTGAGGTTGAGTAAGATAAGGAAGGGTTGAGGGTGAGTAAGATAAGGAAGGGTTGAGGGTGAGTAAGATAAGGAAGGGTTGAGGGTGAGTAAGATGACAAAGAGTTAAGGGTGAGTAAGATGAGGAAGGGTTGAGGGTGGTTTTGATGAGGAAGGGTTGAGGGGGAAAAAGATAAGGAAGGGTTGAGGGTGAGTAAGAGAAGAAAGGCTTGAGGGTGAGTAATATGAGGAAGGGTTGGGGGTGAGTAAGATAAGGAACGGTTGAAGGGTGAGTAAGATAAGGAAGTAAGATGAGGAAGGGTTGAGGGTGAGTAAGATAAGGAAGGGTTGAGGGTAAATGCAAAAGGAGGAGTAAGATGAAGATATAAGTAAGAGAAGGATGGGGAGAGGGAGAGAGATATGGAGAGAGAGAGAGAGAGAGAGAGAGAGAGAGAGAGAGAGAGAGAGAGAGAGAGAGAGAGAGAGAGAGAGAGAGAGAGAGAGAGAGAGAGAGAGAGAGAGAGAGAGAGAGAGAGAGAGAGAGAGAGAGAGAGAGAGTGAGATAAAACGTTCACAAAAGGAATAGGAAGTCAAAGAAAGGAGAGTAAGAAGAAAGAGGAGATGGGGGAAACGGAGTAAAAAGAAAGGGCGAGCACTACGGAGGTGAAAAAAACCCCAAGGAGGATAAGAGAGAAAAAAAGTTAGAGAGAGAGAGAGAGACAGAGAGAGAGAGAGAGAGAGAGAGAGAGAGAGAGAGAGAGCGAGAGAGGGAGAGAGAGTCAGAGAGCGAGAGAGAAAGAGAGAGAGAGAGAGGGAGATTTAGAATAAGAAAGAGAGGAAAGCGAAATATTTAAAATATAGGAACCAGAAACCGGTGTATTCTTCTATCAAGTTACTCCGCCCTCCTTCCCCGTCTCTTCTCTCATTCTCAACATTTTCTTAATCTCGATATTATAATTATATTCTACTTAAACGAAAAGACATTGTGAAGATTTGTTTCATGTTGAATTCTTGTCAAATTTGGCATTTGAAAACCGTACAAAGCAATCTGATAATACTCCAATTACAGTTACGGCCTTTGATATTCTTCCTCTTCAATAGAGATAATATTATGCTAACTCTTGCTTATTTTCATTTGTTTCTTTTTCTTCAAACTAGTTTTTATAAACTTGAAGCATCCCTTGTTTTTCCTTCGTTTATTTCTTTTCACTCCTCCGCGGATATCCTACAACGCTCTCACTCTCTCTCTCTCTCTCTCTCTCTCTTTCTTTCCTGTTTAATTTTTTATCTGTTCCCCGTAAAATCTTTTTCTCTAATGTTTTTTCGTTAACTTTAAGTGTAATTTTTTGCTCCTGAACTTTGTTTAACTTTCTGCTTTGCTTTGTTTCCTTTTTATCATTTCTTTGCTAGTACGCAGACAACTGCTCAAACGAGATCCAAGGTAATGACTAGAAAACCTGCAGCTAGATTTGAGCCCGGACTCCTTAACTTCTCTGATGGACTATTCTCTTCTAAATGCCTTCCCCCCTCTCTCTCTCCTCTCTCTCTCTCTCTCTCTCTCTCTCCTCTCTCCTCTCTCTCTCTTCCTCTCTCTTCTCATCCTCTTCACCCAACCCCTCCCGTTTTCCTCCTCTTTACCTATCTATCTCTCACACCGGTTCCTGCAAAATCTAAGAATGTCTCACTTCTCATTCAGTCTCCTGCTCCTCCTCCTCCTACTACTATTACTACTACTACTACTACTATTACTACTACTACTACTACTACTACTACTACTACAGCTACAACCACTACTACTACTACTGCTACTACTATTACTACTACAACTAGTACTACTACTACTATTACTACTACTACTACTACTACTACTACTACTACTACTACTACTACTACTACTACTACTACTACTACTACTACTCCTACCCATGATGACTGCCAGCGATGCTCTAATGCTACCGGTACTGAGTACTAGCTTGGACCGGAATTGCAAGCGCGCTATGGAGAGTGTGTTTCTACTGCCTGCATGCTCACACAATTTACATTACATAACAATCACATGATCCGAGACAGTTTTACCCAGCAGCAGCAGATTTCACTGGTCTAAACAGCTGACCAGACTGACCGGAGCTAACGCTCGCTTGCGGCTTCCGATGTAAACAACGCAGGCCGATTTGCACACGTCACTAGAGAAACCACGTGTTTGTTACGTTATGACCCATGCTTACGGTACGTAACTCAATCTGCGAAACATGGCTATTGTACCCTGAACTGAAGATTAAACGGTCTAACCAGTGACCTACTTTATGCTTAGTCTTCCTTGGCTTCGTAACTTCGCCGATCCCATTTCTGGATTTCGGACTAACCCCTGTCTAGTCTGAGACTAACGGTTTGTTTTGCTTAATTACCCTGTAAAGCGGGCCCTCCACTACGCAGATCTATCGTCAAGCCATACGATCAGGTGTAGCTTGACGATAGATCCCCATTGTGTGGGGCGAAATCGTATTCAGATTCATCTGAATCCGATGGACAGATCTGAGCCGCTGAGATATCAAGCAGTGCTTGATATTTTCAGATTGGTCGTCAGTCAGCTTAGGCGGGACGAAAAAAGTGGAATAAAAATTGTTGAATTTTGCAAATCTGACTTCAGAATCGAATTCACCGTCGAATTTCCATGTAAAATGATACTAAATAACAAGGGCTTACGCACTTAATATTGTGGTTTTTATTTTAATTCTGCTCGCCGCGATTTCTTTTTCACCTAGTAGGGCGGGATAGGTCCTGATGGTCCATCTGACTAATGTGGAGACACATTATCGTCTGTCCGTTTGAATCAGTTCAAACATCAGATGGCTTGATCGTATGGCTTGACGATAGATCTGCGTAGTGGAGGGCCCGCAT
>JAWDGP010007910.1:0-10429 GCA_033675545.1 Elysia crispata
GCCGTTGTCGCCGCTTTACCCGTAAATCCAGAGTCAAATAACCATACCTCACCGCATTTACATCTGTCGATTCAAATACAAGAGAATATTAATAGTTTTAGTTGACAAAGCATAAGAAAGTTTTCTTGTCCTCTATTTTGCAATGGAAAGTGCATACAAGTGGCATCCCCTTTGCCATGGAAAATCATAGGTGCTGCCAGTATCATGTAAATTAGCTACTGTATTTCTCTATCCCGCATGACAATTACTATGTGACTTATCAAAATACAGTGGAGGAATGAAAATTAATAGCTTTAAAAAAATAAAGGTGTACACAACGGGACTACAGAAACCATTAAATATCAAAAAGCGTGTACAAGTAATAAAGGAGGGGAAAAAACAATACTTACAAACCAGCAATAAAGAAAAATATGGGAATAATAAGGAAAAATAAGAGCTCAGAGAGAATGAAAAAGACAATCACTCTATAGGAATAACAACAAAGAAATCTACAAGATTAGGAGTGTTGACATAAGGCAAGCATTTTTGAACCCTTTATTATCAGCCTTAGTGGTAAAATAGAGTGATCGGAGAGTAAAGCAAACGATATATTTGCTAAAAAAAAAAGGAGGAGGACGACGCATCTTGAAGGGGGGAAAATGATTGACTATTTTGTTTTTAGTTTCGAAGTATTTTGAACTATCGTAATGCGGTATTTAAAAGTTTTGTGGAAACACAACCAATACCCCAAAATAGGGCAGAATGAGAAAACTTGACGTGCAAATAAATTAAAGCAAAAACTCGCTCTTAAAGTCCAGATGTTATATCTTTTACCGAATGCATTTGACATAAGGTTAAAATTTTATATTAAGGCTCTTTTTAAGTTTTAGAAGTATAGAAAAGAATCCAGAATTAAAGTAATGAGGTTAAAAAAGAAGTCTATATAATAGCCTAACTAACTATATAGTTCAGGCCTGTAACAATCTATATAACAGCCTTTCTAACTAGAGATAAATCAGGCATGAAACGATCAATATACCAGCCTAATTAGATAGATCAGTATGAAACGGTCTATATAACAGCCTAACTAGATAAATCAGGCATGAAACGGTCAATATAACAGCCTAATTAGATAGATCAGCATGAAACAGTCTATATAACAGCCTAACTAGATAAATCAACATAAAACGGTCCTTATAACAGCCTTACTAACTAGATAGTTCAAGTATGAAACGGTCAATATAACAGCCTAATTAGATAGATCAGCATGAAACAATCTATATAACAGCCTTACTAACTAGATAGTTCAAGCATGAAACGGTCTATATAACAGCCTAACTAACTCGATAGTTCAGGTATGAAACGATCAATATAACAGCCTAACTTACTAGATACTTCAATATGAAACGTTCTATATAACAGCCCAACTTACTACACAGTTCAAGCATGAAATGGTCTATATAACAGCCAAACTAACTAGATAGTTCAGGCATGAAACGATCTTTATAACAGCCTAACTAACTAGATAGTTCAGGCATGAAACGGTCTATATATCAGCCTAACTAACTAGATAGTTCAGGCGTGAAACAGTCTATATATCAGCCTAACTGACTCTATAGTCCAGGCATGAAACAGTCTATAAAACAGCCTAACTAGATAAATCAACATAAAACGGTCCTTATAACAGCCTTACTAACTAGATAGTTCAGGTATGAAACGGTCAATATAACAGCCTAATTAGATAGATCAGCATGAAACGGTCTATATAACAGCCAAACTAGATAAATCAGAATGAAACGGTCTATATAACAGCCAAACTAACTAGATAGTTCAAGAATGAAACGGTCTATATAACAGCCAAACTAACTAGATAGTTCAGGCTTGAAACGATCAATATAACAGCCTAACTAACTACATAGTTCAAGCATGAAAAAGTCTATATAACAGACTGACTTACTATGTAGTTCAGGCATGAAACTGTCTATACAACAGCCTAACTAACTAGATAGTTCAAGTATGAAACGGTCTATATAACAGCCTAACAAACTAGATAGTTCAAGCATGAAACGGTCTACATAACAGCCTAACTAACTAGATAGTTCAAGTATGAAACGGTCCATATAACAGCCTAAATAGATAGTTCAGACATGAAACAGTCTATATATATATATATATATATATATATATATATATATATGTATATATATATATATATATATATATCAGCCTAACTAGATAGTTAAGGCATCAAACGGTCTATAAAAGATTAACTGACTACATAGTTCAGGCATGAAACAGCCTAACTAACTCTATAGTCCAGGCGTGAAAAGTCTATAAAACAGCCTAACTAACTAGATAGTTCAGGCATGAAACGGTCTATATATCAGCCTAACTAGCTAGATAGTTCAGATATGAAACGGTCTATCTAACAGCCATACTAACTAGATAGTTCAGGCATGGAACAGTCTATATATCAACCTTACTAACTAGATAGTTCAGGCATGAAACAGTCTATATATATATATATATATATATATATATATATATATATATCAGCCTAACTGACTGCATAATTCAGGCATGAAACGGTCTATATAACAGCCTAACTTACTAGATAGTTCAATATGAAACGGTCTATATAACTGACTAATTTGCTATGTAGTTCAAGCATGAAACGGTCTATATAACAGCCAAACTAACTAGATAGTTCAGGCTTGAAACGATCAATATAACAGCGTAAATAGATAGTTCAGGCATGAAACGGTCTATAAAACAGTCTTACTAACTAGATAGTTCAGGCATGAAACAGTATATATAACAGCCTAACTTACTAGATAGTTCAATATGAAACGGTCTATATAACAGTCTAATTAACTAGATAGTTCAGGCATGAAACGATCTATATAACGGCCTAACTAACTTGATAGTTCAGGCATGAAACGGTCAATGTAACAGCCTAACTAGATCGTTTAGGCATGAAACAGTCTATATAATAACCTAACTAGATAAATCAACATAAAACGGTCCTTATAACAGCCTTACTAACTAGATAGTTCAGGTATGAAACGGTCAATATAACAGCCTAATTAGATAGATCAGCATGAAACAATCTATATAACAGCCTAATTAGATAACTCAGCATGAAACGGTCTATATAACATCCTAACTAACTAGATAGTTCAGGCATGAAACGGTCTATATAACAGCCTAACTTACTAGATAGTCCAGGCATGAAACAGTCTATATAACAGCTTTACTAACTAGATAGTTCAGGCATGAAACGGTCTATATAACAGCTTAACTAGATAGTTCAGGCATGAAACGGTCTATATAACAGCCTAACTTACTAGATAGTCCAGACATGAAACGGTCTATATATCAGCCTAACTAACTAGATAGTTCAGGCGTGAAACAGTCTATATAACAGCTTAACTAGATAGTCCAGGCATGAAACGGTTTATATAACAGCCTAACTAGATAAATCAACATAAAACGGTCCTTATAACAGCCTTACTAACTAGATAGTTCAGGTATGAAACGGTCAATATAACAGCCTAATTAGATAGATCAGTATGAAACAATCTATATAACAGCCTATCTAGATAAATCAGGCATGAAACGGTCAATGTAACAGCCTAATTAGATAGATCAGCATGAAACGGTCTATATAACAGCCTTACTAACTAGATAGTTCAAGCATGAAACGGTCTATATAACAGCCTAACTAACTCGATAGTTCAGGTATGAAACGATCAATATAACAGCCTAACTTACTAGATACTTCAATATGAAACGGTCTATATAACAGCCCAACTTACTACACAGTTCAGGCATGAAATGGTCTATATAACATCCTAACTAACTAGATAGTTCAAGCATGAAATGGTCTATATAACAGCCTAACTTACTAGATAGTTCAGGCATGAAACGGTCTATATATCAGCCTAACTGACTCTATAGTCCAGGCATGAAACAGTCTATAAAACAGCCTAACTAGATAAATCAACATAAAACGGTCCTTATAACAGCCTTACTAACTAGATAGTTCAGGTATGAAACGGTCAATATAACAGCCTAATTAGATAGATCAGCATGAAACGGTCTATATAACAGCCTATTTAGATAAATCAGCATGAAACGGTCTATATAACAGCCAAACTAACTAGATAGTTCAAGCATGAAACGGTCTATATAACAGCCAAACTAACTAGATAGTTCAGGCTTGAAACGATCAATATAACAGCCTAACTAACTACATAGTTCAAGCATGAAAAAGTCTATATAACAGACTGACTTACTATGTAGTTCAGGCATGAAACTGTCTATACAACAGCCTAACTAGATAGTTCAAGTATGAAACGGTCTATATAACAGCCTAACAAACTAGATAGTTCAAGCATGAAACGGTCTACATAACAGCCTAACTAACTAGATAGTTCAAGTATGAAACGGTCCATATAACAGCCTAAATAGATAGTTCAGACATGAAACAGTCTATATATATATCAGCCTAACTAGATAGTTAAGGCATCAAACGGTCTATAAAAGATTAACTGACTACATAGTTCAGGCATGAAACAGCCTAACTAACTCTATAGTCCAGGCGTGAAAAGTCTATAAAACAGCCTAACTAACTAGATAGTTCAAGCATGAAACGATCTATATATCAGCCTAACTAGCTAGATAGTTCAGATATGAAACGGTCTATCTAACAGCCATACTAACTAGATAGTTCAGCATTGAACAGTCTATATATCAACCTTACTAACTAGATAGTTCAGGCATGAAACAGTATATATATATATATATATATATATATCAGCCTAACTGACTGCATAATTCAGGCATGAAACGGTCTATATAACAGCCTAACTTACTAGATAGTTCAATATGAAACGGTCTATATAACTGACTAATTTGCTATGTAGTTCAAGCATGAAATGGTCTATATAACAGTCAAACTAACTAGATAGTTCAGGCTTGAAACGATCAATATAACAGCGTAAATAGATAGTTCAGGCATGAAACGGTCTTTACAACAGTCTTACTAACTAGATAGTTCAGGCATGAAACGGTCTATATAACAGCCTAACTTACTAGATAGTTCAATATGAAACGGTCTATATAACTGACTAGTTTACTATGTAGTTCAAGCATGAAATGGTCTATATAACAGCCAAACTAACTAGATAGTTCAGGCATGAAACGATCTATATAACAGCCTAATTAGATAGATCAGTATGAAACAATCTATATAACAGCCTATCTAGATAAATCAGGCATGAAACGGTCAATATAACAGCCTAATTAGATAGATCAGCATGAAACAGTCTATATAACAGCCTAACTAGATAAATCAACATAAAACGGTCCTTATAACAGCCTTACTAACTAGATAGTTCAGGTATGAAACGGTCAATATAACAGCCTAATTAGATAGATCAGCATGAAACAATCTATATAACAGCCTAACTAGATAAATCAGCATGAAACGGTCTATATAACAGCCTAACTAACTCGATAGTTCAGGTATGAAACGATCAATATAACAGCCTAACTTACTAGATACTTCAATATGAAACGGTCTATATAACAGCCCAACTTACTACACAGTTCAGGCATGAAATGGTCTATATAACATCCTAACTAACTAGATAGTTCAAGCATGAAATGGTCTATATAACAGCCTAACTTACTAGATAGTTCAGGCATGAAACGGTCTATATATCAGCCTAACTAGCTAGATAGTTCAGGCATGAAACAGTCTATATATCAGCCTAACTGACTCTATAGTCCAGGCATGAAACAGTCTATAAAACAGCCTAACTAGATAAATCAACATAAAACGGTCCTTATAACAGCCTTACTAACTAGATAGTTCAGGTATGAAACGGTCAATATAACAGCCTAATTAGATAGATCAGTATGAAACAATCTATATAACAGCCTATCTAGATAAATCAGGCATGAAACGGTCAATATAACAGCCTAATTAGATAGATCAGCATGAAAAAGTCTATATAACAGCCTAACTAGATAAATCAACATAAAACGGTCCCTTATAACAGCCTTACTAACTAGATAGTTCAAGCATGAAACGGTCTACATAACAGCCTAACTAACTAGATAGTTCAAGTATGAAACGGTCCATATAACAGCCTAAATAGATAGTTCAGACATGAAACAGTCTATATATATATCAGCCTAACTAAAGATAGTTAAGGCATCAAACAGTCTATAAAAAGATTAACTGACTACATAGTTTCAGGCATGAAACAGCCTAACTAACTCTATAGTCCAGGCGTGAAAAGTCTATAAAACAGCCTAACTAACTAGATAAGTTCAAGCTACATGAAACGACTTCTATATATCAGCTCTAACTTAGCTAGATAGTTCAGATATGAAACGGTCTATCTAACAGCCATACTAACTAGATAGTTCAGCATTGAACAGTCTATATATCAACCTTACTAACTAGACATGATGAAGTCTAGGCATGAAACAGTCTATATATATATATATATATATATATATATATATATATATCAGCCTAACTGACTGCATAATTCAGGCATGAAACGGTCTATATAACAGCCTAACTTACTAGATAGTTCAATATAGAACTACGGTCTATATAACTGACTAATTTACTATGTAGTTCAAGCATGAAATGGTCTATATAACAGTCAAACTAACTAGATAGTTCAGGCTTGGAAACGATCAATATAACAGCGTAAATAGATAGTTCAGGCATGAAACGGTCTTTACAACAGTCTTACTAACTAGATAGTTCAGGCATGAAACGGTCTATATAACAGCTTAACTTACTAGATACTTCAATATGAAACGGTCTATATAACTGACTAATTTACTATGTAGTTCAAGCATGAAATGGTCTATATAACAGCCAAACTAACTAGATAGTTCAGGCATGAAACGATCTATATAACAGCCTAACTAGATAGATCAGTATGAAACAATCTATATAACAGCCTATCTAGATAAATCAGGCATGAAACGGTCAATATAACAGCCTAATTAGATAGATCAGCATGAAACAGTCTATATAACAGCCTAACTAGATAAATCAACATAAAACGGTCCTTATAACAGCCTTACTAACTAGATAGTTCAGGTATGAAACGGTCAATATAACAGCCTAATTAGATAGATCAGCATGAAACAATCTATATAACAGCCTAACTAGATAAATCAGCATGAAACGGTCTATATAACAGCCTAACTAACTAGATAGTTCAGGCATGAAACGATCAATATAACAGCCTAACTTACTAGATACTTCAATATGAAACGGTCTATATAACAGCCCAACTTACTAGATAGTTCAAGCATGAAATGGTCTATATAACAGCCAAACTAACTAGATAGTTCAGGCATGAAACGATCTATATAACAGCCTAACTAACTAGATAGTTCAGGCATGAAACGGTCTATATATCAGCCTAACTAACTAGATAGTTCAGGCGTGAAACAGTCTATATATCAGCCTAACTAACTAGATAGTTCAGGCGTGAAACAGTCTATATAACAGCTTAACTAGATAAATCAACATAAAACGGTCCTTATAACAGCCTTACTAACTAGATAGTTCAGGTATGAAACGGTCAATATAACAGCCTAATTAGATAGATCAGTATGAAACAATCTATATAACAGCCTATCTAGATAAATCAGGCATGAAACGGTCAATATAACAGCCTAATTAGATAGATCAGCATGAAAAAAGTCTATATAACAGCCTAACTAGATAAATCAACATAAAACGGTCCTTATAACAGCCTTACTAACTAGATAGTTCAGGTATGAAACGGTCAATATAACAGCCTAATTAGATAGATCAGCATGAAACGGTCTATATAACAGCCAAACTAACTAGATAGTTCAGGCTTGAAACGATCAATATAACAGCGTAAATAGATAGTTCAGGCATGAAACGATCAATATAACAGCCTAACTTACTAGATACTTCAATATGAAACGGTCTATATAACAGCCCAACTTACTACACAGTTCAGGCATGAAATGGTCTATATAACAGCCAAACTAACTAGATAGTTCAGGCATGAAACGATCTATATAACAGCCTAACTAACTAGATAGTTCAGGCATGAAACGGTCTATATATCAGCCTAACTAACTAGATAGTTCAGGCGTGAAACAGTCTATATATCAGCCTAACTGACTCTATAGTCCAGGCATGAAACAGTCTATAAAACAGCCTAACTAGATAAATCAACATAAAACGGTCCTTATAACAGCCTTACTAACTAGATAGTTCAAGTATGAAACGGTCAATATAACAGCCTAATTAGATAGATCAGCATGAAACAATCTATATAACAGCCTAACTAGATAAATCAGCATGAAACGGTCTATATAACAGCCTTACTAACTAGATAGTTCAAGCATGAAACGGTCTATATAACAGCCTAACTAACTCGATAGTTCAGGTATGAAACGATCAATATAACAGCCTAACTAACTACATAGTTCAAGCATGAAAAAAGTCTATATAACAGACTGACTTACTATGAAGTTCAGGCATGAAACTGTCTATACAACAGCCTAACTAGATAGTTCAAGTATGAAACGGTCTATATAACAGCCTAACAAACTAGATAGTTCAAGCATGAAACGGTCTACATAACAGCCTAACTAACTAGATAGTTCAAGTATGAAACAGTCCATATAACAGCCTAAATAGATAGTTCAGACATGAAACAGTCTATATATATATCAGCCTAACTAGATAGTTAAGGCATCAAACAGTCTATAAAAGATTAACTGACTACATAGTTCAGGCATGAAACAGCCTAACTAACTCTATAGTCCAGGCGTGAAAAGTCTATAAAACAGCCTAACTAACTAGATAGTTCAAGCATGAAACGATCTATAAATCAGCCTAACTAGCTAGATAGTTCAGATATGAAACGGTCTATCTAACAGCCATACTAACTAGATAGTTCAGGCATGGAACAGTCTATATATCAACCTTACTAACTAGATAGTTCAGGCATGAAACAGTCTATATATATATATATATATATATATATATATATATATATATATTAGCCTAACTGACTGCATAATTCAGGCATGAAACGGTCTATATAACAGCCTGACTTACTAGATAGTTCAATATGAAACGGTCTATATAACTGACTAATTTACTATGTAGTTCAAGCATGAAATGGTCTATATAACAGTCAAACTTACTAGATAGTTCAGGCTTGAAACGATCAATATAACAGCGTAAATAGATAGTTCAGGCATGAAACGGTCTTTACAACAGTCTTACTAACTAGATAGTTCAGGCATGAAACGGTCTATATAACAGCCTAACTTGCTAGATACTTCAATATGAAACGGTCTATATAACTGACTAATTTACTATGTAGTTCAAGCATGAAATGGTCTATATAACAGCCAAACTAACTAGATAGTTCAGGCATGAAACGATCTATATAACAGCCTAACTAACTAGATAGTTCAGGCATGAAACGGTCTATATATCAGCCTAACTAACTAGATAGTTCAGGCATGAAACGGTCTATATATCAGCCTAACTAACTAGATAGTTCAGGCGTGAAACAGTCTATATATCAGCCTAACTAACTAGATAGTTCAGGCGTGAAACAGTCTATATATCAGCCTAACTAACTAGATAGTTCAGGCGTGAAACAGTCTATATATCAGCCTAACTAACTAGATAGTCCAGACATGAAACGGTCTATATATCAGCCTAACTAACTAGATAGTTCAGGCGTGAAAAAGTCTATATAACAGCTTAACTAGATAGTCCAGGCATGAAACGGTTTATATAACAGCCTAACTAACTAGATAGTTCCTCCCAGGCATTGAAACAGTCACTGCAGCAACTAGATAGTTCAGGCATGAAACGGTCTATATAACAGCTTAACTAGATAGTTCAGGCATGAAACGGTCTATATAACAGCCTAACTTACTAGATAGTCCAGGCATGAAACAGTCTATATAACAGCTTTACTAACTAGATAGTTCAGGCATGAAACGGTCTATATAACAGCTTAACTAGATAGTTCAGGCATGAAACGGTCTATATATCAGCCTAACTAACTAGATAGTTCAGGCGTGAAACAGTCTATATAACAGCTTAACTAGATAGTCCAGGCATGAAACGGTTTATATAACAGCCTAACTAACTAGATAGTTCAGGCATGAAACGGTCTATATAACAGCTTAACTAGATAGTTCAGGCATGAAACGGTCTATATAACAGCTTTACTAACTAGATAGTTCAGGCATGAAACGGTCTATATAACAGCTTAACTAGATAGTTCAGGCATGAAACGGTCTATATAACAGCCTAACTTACTAGATAGTCCAGACATGAAACGGTCTATATATCAGCCTAACTAACTAGATAGTTCAGGCGTGAAACAGTCTATAT
>JAWDGP010007911.1:0-5000 GCA_033675545.1 Elysia crispata
TGTACTTTAAGACAAGTTACGTATTTGCTCCATTGTGAACTCTTTTGTCAGAATCACAAGATGAATAAACAAATATTTGAAGTTGAGAGGTCTGCCATGCCCAGTGCTGTGGGCCTGGTTATCTCAGGGTGCCGTCAGACTGGTGCTGGACTATCTCAGTTGAGGTGAGGGTTGGAATCTAGGCCTGGTGGGAGGTACTGTGCTCATCTATCGGGCGGCGGTGGAGAAGAGAGGGAAGGGGAGGGTGCGATTTCAGTTGTGTGACACCGGTGCGATCCGGATGAGAAAGTAGGAAGCAGGTGAGATGCCGTCACCGCTTCATGCTACACTCCACGCGGTGAGTAAGCAGTGAGCGCTCTTTCTTTCTGTCTATGACATATGTTTGTCTGTCTGTCTGTCTGTCTGTCCATTCTCTCTCTCTCTCTCTCTCTCTCTCTCTCTCTCTCTCTCTCACTCACTCTCTCTCTCGCTCTCTCTCTCTCTCTCTCAGGCATGTCCACAGCTCTGGAGATTAATTTCCAGTGTAGACGTGTCAGATACGGCAGTAAAAACAGGTCAGACAAGCAGGATTAGAATCGAGAGACATCTAATTAGAAGAACTGAGTAGTCTAAAGATTAATTCATCGCCTTTCCGGTCTTAGGTTTTCATTTTGGTTACGAACCTGTTTGTAGCCTCAAATTTTTGTTGAAAATGTCACATAAGCAATTCACAGATGTTACCACAGCAGATAACAAGCCGCATGATGCGGAAACTAGAATGTAGGCAGGTGGATGGTTAGGTGGACACATTATAGAAAAAGAGGGAAGATAGGTTAACAGATAGACGGATAGATAGTTAGACAAATAGGATAATGAGCAGGCGAATAGTAGAGCCAGGTATATTGAAAACTAAGATGATAAAAAGATACTTAGATTGAAAGACTGATTGGTCGAAAGCTTTGGAGAAAGGGAGGGAAAAAAAGGGAGGGGGAGAGAGAGAGAGAGAGAGAGAGAGAGAGACAGCGAGACAGAGAGAGAGAGAGAGAGAGAGAGGGAGAGAGAGAGAGGTAGAGGCTGCTGCAGAGCGAAAATACTCATCCTGTGCTTGAGAGAGACAGAAATCACCCCACTGTGAACTTTCTTCGTCTCTTTGATAGATATTCGTATAAGCCAATGAGTCTTTCACTTCTTACAGTCGCAGGTTAAAGTTTTGAGTAGTTCTCTACATTGTTTGTGCTCTCACATCTTACAAGAAACACTTTTAACACAGCCACCAGAACATCAAAAGCAAAGTGAAATCGAATGTGAATTGAAATAATCTAGTCCATATTAAGTTATATACAAGGTAGTAGAACTGAGTTCAACTGACTAGAAATGAGGCTTGGTAAACAAAGGATCGGCAGATCACTTTAACAAGCCATTCAACACTGGTAAGTGAGTGGAGAGCTGCGGGAAAAACGAGATAGCGGTGAAATATCTTTGCAATTAGATTTTATGCAGTTCTTCAGAGAGCTGTAACCGCAGGAAATGAATCCTGCACTCACACTTTTCGTAGCTCACGTAACTTAGAGTTTTAGCTTAAGTCTCTAAACGATTCTATTGTAGAAACAAAAAAAATTCGAGTCTAAAGCAAAACTGCTGGGAAAAAAAAAAAAAAAAAATATATATATATATATATATATATATATATATATATATATAGGTGTGTGTGTGTGTGTATATACAATGTTTCAATTCTCACACTTAAAATTAAGTGAACCGACATTTCGATAATGAACCACTGGCAGAAGCTTGACACATAACTGTAGGCGCTTTAGACAAGAATTCTTCCCACATAGAAATTTACGTTTATTTTTCTTCTATAGCCCATCATGACCATTATTCTTTAGAACAATTTTTTTTCAAAATTTAAGACACTTACCAAAAAATTGCCTAAACGCTCTTTCATGATAAATAACTCTACTTTTGGCAAATGGTGAAGGCCAGATTTGAAATTATTTCCCTTTTTACCCATGTTTTACCTGTGGCATTACTACTACTACTACTACTACTACTACTACTACTACTACTACTACTACTACTACTACTACTACTGCTACTTCTGCTACCACTACTACTACTACTACTACCACTGGCCACCTACTACCAGCTGCTACTGCTGCTACTAATTACTTTACTGCTGCCGCTACTGCTTCTCCCTTTGCTGCTGCTACTGCCTTGCACTGGCTTGGCTTCCTGCTGCTGCTGCTGCTGCTACTGTCGTATGCCGCTACTGCTAACGCTGCTGGTACTTTGCTGGCTACTGCTACTGCTGCTGCTACTTCCTGCTTCTGCTGCTGCTTTCACTGCTGTACTGCTACTGCTGCTACTGCTGCTACTACTGCTACTGCTACTACTGCCTGCTGCAGCAGCTACAGCTACTTTTCAGCTACTACCACTACTATTACTGCTGCTACTGATGCTACTTGGCTATACTGCTGCTGCTGCTACTGCTGCTACTGCTGCTGCTGAAGGCAACTGCACTGCTGTTGCTGCTGCTGCTGCTGCTGCTGCTGCTGAGCAAAAGCTGCTGTTGCTGCTGCTGCTGCTGCCACTACCTGCTGCTACTGGCTGCACCTGCCGCTAGCAGCCTTGCTACTGCTGCTACTACTGCTGCTGCGATTATGCCTCGGCTATGGCGAAGCTGCTGCTGCTGCACTGCTGCCGCTGCTGCTGCTGCTGCTGCTGCTGCTGCTGCTGCTGCTGCTGCTACTGCTACTGCTGCACTGCCACTGCTGTACTGCTGCTGCTGCGCTGCTTCTGCATCTTCTGCTGATGCTGCTAATGTTTACTGCCGCTGCTAAATAACTGTTGAAATATTTCGTACAAGCCCTAGTTTTAATTGCTGCAAGCTATAAAACTGCTTTTCCAAAAGCCAAGTCTGCGGAATTTTACGCTATTTACTGCTTTAGTCAAGCTGTGAATGCTACTGCCTTTTCAATTAAGTTGAAATTTTCTTATAATTGACTGCTCCTACTCCTACACAGCAAAAAGAACTTCTACTGCCATCTATCTTACTTCGAGCTGCCAAGACGTTTTTTCTGCTGCTGTACCTGCATTTAAATTCTCAATGGATTTATCATGACAGTTAATAATAATGTTGAACCTAGTTTTAATGAGCAAGTTTTTCTAAATAAATGGCGACACTCTTGCCAGCCACACTAGCCTTGAGCTTTTCCGAAGTCTATACTCGATTGAAAAATAAATTCAAGCGATGTAAAACACTTCTGAGTCGTCACGCCGTGATGGAGTCACCAAGTAACTGTACCATACGACATGATAATCACTCTACTGGTGATTGAACTATTAGCGCGTCGATAATACACTGATGCACTCAATCACTTTCTCTGAGTTTTCAGCCGACGATAATAAATCGACACGTCTATAGCATCATGCCTGACAGTTGCTCTTGTGTTTGACGATAATAAATGGGCGACACGCGCTATGCAGCCACACTTGATGAGTCGTAATGGACGGCGATAAGTAGGTCAATCGACGCACGCTATAGCCACACTGCAGTTAAAGAGTCGTAATACGACAGATAATAAATCGACACGGTCCAAAATTGCTAACTTTCAGCCACACTCAGATGAGTCGCCATGTTGAAACGACTTCATAAGATTTTGCCTGTGAATGAGTGAAAAAATTATTGGTGTTCCATGATGCTAAAATTTCCCTTTTATAAAGTAACTGATAATCTTGACTGGAAAAAAACCCCAGAGAGAATGCCCCCATTCTCCCTAAATCAATAAAAGGTTTAATCGTTGGAAAATCTCGGTGTGGGAAAACTAACCTATTATTAAAGCTTACAATGTTGATGAGAGTTTATGTTAAGAGTCTTTTTCAACCTTAGTATAAAAATAACCTAGATAAAGAAACAACTATCAAATATGATTTATTTAAGAAAAGGAATGAAATCATTAACAGATATCAGACCATATTTCTTAGCTTTTCTGGAATTTATCGATTTAAAAAACGAATTCTAGAAATGTTAAACAAGTCAGAGTTTGCAGAGCAGTGGAAGTAAAAAGTCACTGCACAGGAGCAACAACATGAAACTCTGCCTAGCAAAAACAATTGGGTCAAACGTTGAGGCTTCAACATGTGCTCTAGTTTTGGATTGAAAATAGCTCAAACCTTGTTACTTCAACACTTCTTCTAGATTTAGTGAAAGCCAGAGGTCATACACAGAGAAAACACGGTCCAACATTGCTCTTCCATCAATAGGCTACCTTTCAGGTGAACTTATAATCCTACCAATGAAAACCTAATAATTTTATTTATGACGCATTGTTAGGGAAACAGTATAACAGCTTTTTTATTTAATATCTTTTGCAGCCTGTTGTCTGCCGGGGAACACGGGTGTAAGAGTCCAAAATAAAATTTCTGATGTTGATGGTGACATCTACACCAAATGGGGGTTGATGATGTTTCTTTTTCTTGATTCTACTTGTATCTTTCTTTTCTTTATTCCCTCTCTTCATCCAGTTTTTTTTTGTTTTTTTGTTTTTTTGTTTACTTCTTTAGAAGCATAGCTGCGGTTTGTTATATATACCTGGTATATATTGTAGTGATTTACAATTAGATACATGTTTTGTTGTTGATTTTAATAAAATGTCGCATTCGTAATATTTATGTGTTGCGTTATCTTCATCTGTCTTTCTTCGCTTGGCATTCATTTGCAATTTAGTTTGACTTATAGTTATAAAACTGACAAACTAAAAGTTTTTTTTTTTTTGTTGTTTTTTTCTGTTTGTCTGTCTGTCTCTCTTTATTTCTCACTCATCTCTTTCTTTCTCTCTTTCTCTTTTTCTTTTTTTCTTTTTTTTTTTTTTTTTTTTGTCCCTCTCCCTTCTCCCCCCTCTCTTTTCTGTCTCTGTATGTCTGTCTGTCTGTCTGTCTGTCTGTCTGTCTGTCTGTTCTCTCTCTCTCTCTCTCTCTCTCTCTCTCTCTCTCTCTCTCTCTCTCTCTCTCCTATCCAT
>JAWDGP010007911.1:7500-20000 GCA_033675545.1 Elysia crispata
TAGAACACGTCAGTTTTTTTTTCCTTGTGTGGTCTGTTGTTCTTTTTTTTGTGTCTGATGAAGGCGTAAAGCCGAAAGCTCACGTGTTTTGTTTTTTGTACCTTTTGGAGCTGATCTACCCATTTTTGATTGAAATTCAGAATAATACTTCCTAAACAAATTGTCTTCATTTCATGATTAAAAGTTTGAGCAGACCAAAGAGCTGAAGCCTATCTTTTGAAACATGTTTTTGCCTATATCTGTTTTATGGCAAACGCACAGTTAATATTTGCTAAATTGATATAATAGTGGTCCAAAAGTTATATCTACTTTCAGTGAAATTATTAAACTATTCGTGAATATAGTTTTTCCTGTGTATGTTAGATCACACCTAATTTTTTGAAGCTCCTTTACCTAAAAAAAAAAAACACACAAGCCTGAGCATCAAAGTGTATGCTTGGATTACATAGAACATAGCGATTAATTAGTAACACATAAGGACACATTCATCTACTCAGGACACTGATAAAAATAATATGCTTTTTTCCTGAACATTAAATGGTTCAGTGCTTGGAATGACTGTGGCAGCTCAGGGTAGAGGTGGTTCAGGGGAGTTGACAGTTGAAGCTGAAGGTGATGAGCCGAGAGCAGATAATTGTGGTGGAGAAAGCACAGGCTTTGACATCACCGCTGAACTTGACTGTCTCTTGTCCCTCTCTGGTTCCTTGTGACACCAACCTTCTCTACTGTTATGTCGACTTTTCGTACCATTCTTCATCTTGCAATCTGCTGAAATTATGGGACATTTTTGCAATCAAGTTATAATCATGATGCACAAATAATTTAGCAACTAATTTCATGAGCTATAACTTGATAAAAAATATCTGATTTTTTTGGGCACGATCACTCCGGTCCAAGATGATTTAATGCTCTTTCCTTTCTTCACTCAGTGGATGGAAAATTAATGAAAAATAAATGCAAAAAGAAACTGAAATGCAGTCACTACAAAACTATTTCGTGGTTTAAAGTTTTTGTCTTTGTCTAGGCACTTTCTTTCACTCTTTCTTCTTCCTGTTCTCTTTCGTCCTCCATATCAAGTATTTTCTCTTAGATCGAAATCAAATTTAAAGCAATACAGCACCTTGAGAAGTTTTTACTGACCTTTAAGATTTTGTCTAGTGCTGTTTTGCTTCTCAGTAGTAAGAACCGGAGGTAGTTGGCCTTGACCATGTTTATTCTTTTCCACCAAAAATTTTTGAGAACTTTGACCTTGACTATTTGCCACTTAGAGAGAAAAGTGATGGTAGATCATGAATCATTGTAAAACTGAAATATGTTGAAAACTCAGGATCCTTCTAGTTTTGAGATCAACTGATGACAAAAATGGATATGAGGCTCATGTATGGCAAAATTTAGAGTTAACTACCAATGTATTGTTGGATTTATTAGAAAAAAGCAGGCCTATAAAAATCTAAGGACAGTGTATGTGTGTTAAAATCATTGGAAAAATCATACCTGCACGTGTGCATGTGTGCATGCTCTGGATCTATAGAAAAACTCAGACCCATTAAGCTGGCTGGACTTCATTGGCCTGCAATGATCCAATACAGTTATATCGTATTGCTCGATGACTACTTCCTTTTTCATCTTTAGTCCTTTAATCCATCCGAGATCATAACCAACATTAAGAACTGGCTTGCGTCTTTCCGATGTCTATTTATGGAAACCGTCTGCACCATCTTCTACAACTTTAACTGTGGCTAAACTACGATTTGTTTATTAACTACTATCTTAATCGTAATATCTTCTGAACAATGTAAATAAGACAAAGATATAATATCATTGGCAGGAGCTTAGATAAATAATAACAGAAGTTGATGATTGCCTCCTCCTTCAATATTACAGGCACATGATGTTGACAGTGAATATTTTCCCTAATGATAATTAAAGGTCTTCGCCTGATACCAGAACGTTCATTTGATCACATTTTTATAAAATATAGATTTCATGTTTTGTACATGCATTCAAGGTGATCATTACAATTAATATATGAAGCTCATCTCATCTCTTTCGGAAACAAATAACAAATTTGGCATAAGATCAATTTTAATAAAAGCGCTATGACTATTTAGGCCTATTTATATATTGCATTAAACCTACTCCCTCTGACAACAATGTATAGATATATAACTATAATGAGGCCCTCTGCGCTACAGAGAAAATAAAAAAATTATGTTCCATCGCACTTGGCAGAGCAGTTGTACTGATATTGTAAGATGAAAGCCTCATTTGCCCAAATTGAAGAACGGTGATGGAAAAAAATTTTAGAGAAAACTTTAAAAGAAAGTTGTGGTGGTGATGTTTGTGTTTGTGTTTGGGTTTATTGGAAAATTCAGGCCTATAAAAAGCCATGATGATGTGTGTTTATTTATCAAAAACGCAGGCCTAATAGACACAGAAACATTGCCAGCAAGGAGGTCCAATAAATGACTTTATATGCTTAAAGAAAAAAAGGATTAAATCACAAAAGCTTGGAGAAAAGACAAGGTTTGTCTCACAAAATCTTAAAAAGAGGGAGAGGGCCATAGGGGTTCTAAAATTTGGCTTTCTAAGTCCTTTCATTTTCTATTTAAAAAAAAATAAAAACATTCATAATAGATCCTACCGCAAAGAAAACTTTTGGAAAAATTGTGAACTTTTTATACCCATCACTTTCATATATTATGCCATTTTTCTCATCCATTAATCATCTGTTTTATTGGGTAGAGATTTTTTTCTTTAACCTTATCTTTTGGTTAACCCCTGACAGCATGACAGAGCAGTGCTAGAATTCCACAAGTGTCCCATAATCAAATGTCAACCTTACCTCTAACTAATTAAGAATGATACTAACTGGCGTCAGTAGTTTAGACAGGTTTTGGTTACAGTACATGATGGCCTGCTCTGGAGTAAGGCGGTTGACGTCCGTCTGGAAAATGTGAAAGAATTTCCATATTATTAGGACTTTCATTCTATTTTTTTCATTATTTATTTAATTACTTTTTTTTTTTAAATAAAGCAATTTTTCTGGATTGGAATAATCCAATACTATTATATCGTTTCGCTCAATAAAAATGATTCTCCTTAATAAATCGATGATTAGTTTGAATCTTGGCAGATTTATTCTTGGAAAATATTGAAAGAATTGTTTTTACCTCAGGGATCAGCGTTTCAATTTTCTATTTAAAATCAAATACATGATTATTTCAATCTTTCCTTAAGGCGGCATGTCATAACAGCTTTTGGTTCTGTATCATATGGCCATATTCATGATAAACTGCATGAAGTCCTTCTCTTCTCTCACACACATTAACCTGAGGCCAGCTTCCATTACAAAAAGTAAGGATAACACAATTCAATGAAGCATGTATGTTGTTTTCTGGTAATTTTTTCTTCTCTTTCTTTTATGCAGGCTACTCACCCACCTTTTCATCATGAGCTTGAAAGCTATGTGAAGCATGCTTGTAGCGGTAAAGCCATGCTTCCCTTCCTTGCCCAAGTTCCAAACCCTAAGACAGTCAATAGATTGTCCTGTTTGCGAGCCTCACTCCAGCTCTCACTTTGCTCCAAGAATGTCAGGCACTTGAGATAAGCTGCATCTGCCAAAATCAGCCTCTCAGTATCTCTCAGGTACTTTCTAGAAAAAGAAACATAATATATGCAAGAATAAAGACGAAAAGAAAAAGCAACACAGATTTTCACTTCAGGTTGTAAAGAATGTGTTACGAGTATATTTTTATTTTTAATCATAAACGCCTCAAACACAACCACCTAAGCAAGATGGTGATGATGGACAAAACAGAAGCTGAAGGAAATAGAGCAGTCTTCCATCAGGCACTAAACACCAAGGGAAGAATGGTGAGGGCTACATAAAAGGTATCAATGAATAAGAACTTAGTAAGAAAGAAACATACAAAATTTCTAATACAGGCCTATAATCTGAAAACAAATCTGGAAGTCTCTAGAGAAAAGAAGAACCTTGTTTTAGACTAAATTTCCTGAGCTAGGAGTTCTCTTCAGCTGGTGTCGTATAAGCAGCAACATATCAAGGTCACCTTGATCTGCTAGTACATTCAGTAGAAGTTGTACAGACCGATGAACATGGGACGCAAAGCTGCCTGATCTTTCTAGGTCCTCGATTGGGATTTTCCAAAGCCCCTTAAAGGAGAGAGAAGGAATGCTTACAACATGTTCCACACAGGGGTAATTACATAAATGAATACTCACAAAAGATCATTGACTTTTGAGAAAAAATGCTTCCTCTACATTTTACTTCCTTCAAAAATCAACTGGCACAAAGAGTACAGTGTACAGCGATTTGTATCAGCTGGACATTTCCATGGTTGCTGTTCATCAGACTCTTACTTTAGACAAGCTGAATCAGGGCTTCATGCTGATTTTTACATAACATGATCGCAATGTTTGGCTGTAGATACAAATTAAGTGGGGCATCATCACCAACACAGGGATGTATAACTATCAGTTTTTTTAAAAAGAGAGATAGCGGTTGTAACTTTAGGGTGACCAGTTGATAGCAGTACCTCTAACCCACTTACTCACTCCAGTGCATATAAAGTTCCATTTTCATTTACCAAAAAAGAAAAAAATGAATCAGAAAGGAGATTTTTAGGAATTTGCAAGCAAAATCATGATATAAATATATACTTCATTTTTAAACTCAAATTTGTAGAAACTTTCACACTAAATAAAAATGGACACTGTTATCTTTAATATCTTTTTTTTAAGTACTATTTAAAAATTCACTTTTATCTTCACTTTTTTTTCTGAAAATAAAGACTTTGAAACCCTCTAAGTTATTGAATTGCTCAAATTAACGTATCATAGGGGCTACTTTGTTTTCTTCTATGTGTGTCACGATGTTACTTTGGATAAAATACATGGGAAATGAAAGAAAGTGGAAGCTGGTTTTAGTAGCCCAAAATTTCACCGCTTACATTCCCTACAAATGTTTGTTACACAAGTAAAATTTCTTTGTGACTGAACTCGATAAGCTTAAAATTCAAATTGAGAGATGGCAGAGTTAGAAGAGGGAGAATGAGAAACTAGATTTGTATTTGAACAAGAGTTTAAGGTTTAAGGCTTGGATTGAAGGTATTCACCTGGGGGGGGGGGGGGGAACCATGCTGTTCACATTAAGACAGGAATGCTTTACACAAGGTTTGGGTGCGTCAGGTAAAATTTGTGTTTTCTCAGTGTTAGATGAAGTTGTTACAGCTTTACTATCATGCGGTGAAGAAATTTCAAAAACATCAAGAGAAGTCTGTCCTGAACTTATCATCTCTGCAGCAGATTTATCTGGAATTATGACCTCCTCTTGCGACCAATCAGTTTCCTTCTATGTCCTGGAGTTATCTGCTCTTTCTGTTTCCGTTCTTCTCCCTCAGACTGAGAATCACTCATACTCTTGTATCTCGCGTTGTCATGGTCCAAGGGGATTTTGGTTTAAGTTTGCTTGGGTTATTTGCTTGACAGAGCAGTTTTGCTTGCAGAAAGAGCCAAAGGAGGCTCATGTCTGGAGTACAAAAAATAGTTGCTTAAAAAAACAATAAAGAATAATATACACAAGTTATATGGAAGATATATGTATATATATGGACTTTAAGTGAGGGCCTGTATCAGTTAGATTTTGGTTAGGTCAACAATCTGTTACTTTCAAAACTTTCTTTTAAACCTTGCAGATAATGTCAAAATTGCAAAAAGCTATGCAAAACTAATTTCATGACTTCAGGTAATCTTTATCTAACTCTTTGGAATCAAGTAAAAAAGAAAAACGAAAACACGGAACTAAAATTGTTGTCACCTGGGTAATTTTTTTTTTATCTCTGCAAATATAATCTTCTGTTTTCTCTGTTATACTAACTCTCTTTAACCAATCACATAGAAGACTTATCATGATACTGCATAGAAAAAATGATGAGAATAAAAAAAATGTGTCCTTAACATATAAAGTTATGACACCAGTTTTAAAAAACTTCTTTCAGAGCAAAACTAATACCAGAACCAACCGCCCTAAATTTTTTTGGGGTGAGATTTCAACTTTTTTCGTGAGATGACCCACCACATGCCAATAAAACGAAGTGATATTTTTTATGATGACCATATGTGTGTTAAGTTTAATATTAAGAGATTACATACCTGGCTCTGTTATTGATTTCCATTAGTTACAATGTATCATCACATCAACTTCAGAAGTTTTCTTTCTCCATTAACTGCTTTGTTGAAACTTGTCAGGGCATATTATAACACACTTTATCTACATATAGAAAATAACAGAAATTCGTGAGCTTCGCTGAACTTTCGGGAGAGCGTGAAATTTAGCTAATAGATGATGTTACTCAAAAGAGTCAGCGAAGAGTTACGCGCCTTGATTATGTGGCACTCTAAGACCAAAGATTAAAGGGGTACATGGGCCCAGTTCATCTTTGCAAGACTCCCAGATGTAACGATCTAGCCTAAACCTAGATCTATGTCTACAGCTGACTAAAATGCAAGAGAAAAATTTGTCCTGCTCATTTTCTTGTTTGGTTACACTGCAGATTGTACTTTAGAATAATTTATAAGTGCCAGTGACACGTCACAGAAAGAAGAGACTGGAAGTTCACCGGTCAGCCTAGGCAACCATCTAAATTAACCATAATCTAGCCACAATATCCCATTTGAGATCCAGTGCATATGTTTCTGTTTATGTGCCTGTCATCCCCTCCACCCCCCCTCTCTCTCTCTCTCTCTCTCTCTCTCTCTCTCTCTCTCTCTCTCTCTCTCTCTCTCTCTCTCTCTCTCTCTCTCTCTCTCTTGCTCTCTCTCTCTCACAGATGAGAAAAAGAGGTTGGAGAAAGAGGGAAAGGAGAGAGTAGAGAAAGAAAAAGGAAGGAGAAAGATAGAGACAGGAAGAAGAGAGAGGAGAGAGAAAGAACGAATTGAGAGAGGGGTGAGAGAGAGAGAGAGAGTTTATTGATGACAGGCAAGAAATCTTAGCCTGCATGCGATTATACCTCAATATTACACTGTAGTTGTGGAACGTCACAAACACTTTTCTTGTATTACCATAACATTTTGCCATTGATAGGCTCAGATCTCTCTTTTAAAGACCATTATCATCGTATCAACCATGATACCTTCATTGGGTCATAGTGAAGTAGCTATGGAAACAGAGCACCACTCTAACATAATTTTGAAATCTTTTTCTGCCTATAGTTGGTTGCTCATTACGCAAATTAGTGAGGTTAGAAAATGTGTGTGAAGAACCTTCCCCAAGGATTAATCAGCCAGGATTCATACCATGTTTTTCATGATCCCATAGACAGGTGTCTAGCATTAGACCATGTCAGAACAATTTTATGCAACTAGTTAATGGACAAAGAGTAACAGAAGAAAGGCCATCTTTTCAAATAACTAGTCTTAGCAAATGAATAAAAATGGTGAAAATCAATTCATAAGTCATGTGAATGAAGTTAAATATTAAACCAGAGACATATTTTAATATTTTACTTATTGTCTAATTTCAAGTTTGAAACTTGTCACTGTCTAAATTCTTTACACCAGTCCAGAATATTTTTGTTATTTCTTGATTTAAAAAAATCAGTTTGACTTTACTAGAAGTAAAACATTTATGTGTCATACCCAGTCCAAACACTTCCTTGTTCACTAATCCAATATTGTTCCTCCCAACCCAACTATTCCAAATCTGGTGCATTGCAACAAGTCAATAGATTTTTCAATTTATCCTCTGATCCCTGTCCTCCATTTTAGTTGCAATATATGGTAAACTGAGCCAAAATTGTTAAAATCTAGTGCGTCAGAACTTAAAATAGTATTGTTAGGCAAAATTCAATGTCTAATATCTACGGATTCTGATAATGCATTTTCATCCATCAGTTTTGTAGGCCTACGGATGGATTAAGGGCAATTTAATATGGCATATTATCTTCATATATTTCAAATCAATAATCTACATAAGTTATATAGCATCAACATCTGAAAATTAATGCATCCTAAATCAGTGGGCTGATCATGGTCTCTTGATTATTTACATCTAGCGGTTGCGATACAAATTAATAACCCAGTGAATGCGATTCGCTCAATTTTTAGGTAAGTCACATTAATTTCAGGACATATGACCATTTCAAATTGCTTTATACAAAATTACCAAGCATATGCTACTTTATCATCACACAAAGTATAGTTACAAAAAAATGATCATCTACTGGTTCAACTGAAAAAAGCATGACAACATCTTTTCATTACAACAAATTGAGTTATCTGGCTAAAAATATATGGAGTTTATACTAGTGATACTAATGTTAGGAGTGCAACTTCTGATGGAAGACTTTTTTTTTTATTTCCTTTACACCACTGTGACTCCTCACATCAGACTACCTGATTTCCTTCACACCACTGCAGCTTCTGAAACGGTCAGTTTTCCTTTTCTTTTTTGTCTTTAAAATATCAACGAATTTATAGAATTCAATATTTTTCACTATTGTTCACCCTATTTGCATTATTCTCTGCATATTTATTTGCTGTCAAAGAAATAAAGAAGAAGATGATACAAAAACAACTCCTTTGCATGAGACGCAGGAGTTTTATGATACTTTGCCATTTCAGACTGCCCGAGAACATAAAATTTTTATATCCTTGACATTTCATCTGTGTTCTTTTAGAGCTAATTTCACCTTGTACTATTTCATGCTTGGAACCTACCAGTAACATTCCTCCAGAGACGTTGACCATGTTCCTGTAACGAATTTGTCTTGAAGCATGTGAGTGCAGCTGGTATGCTAAAGATCCAAATTCCAACCACAACTTGCGACTTGCGTCTTCAAGCTCCACAGCACGGCGGAAACAACGCAAAGCCGCCTCCGACTTCTTGTACAAAGGTATCTCCACTTTCAGCTCTGTCTGGAATAAAGAAAGGTGAAACTTTATGAATTACCTTTACCGCCGTTATAGATGATGCTGCACTTCGAACTGCATTTGATACTGCTGACATTTACATTTATTATTTAGTGCAATCACTTCAACCAAACATTTAGTGCAATCACTTTCACAATGTCATTTATTTATATATATAATATATTTACACATACACACACACACACACATATATATATATATATATATATATATATATATATATATATATATATATGTATATGTATATTTAAGAGTTAATTTAGAAATCGAGCAAAGAAGTAATTAAATATTTGTAAAAGAAAATATTCACGAAAAGGCGGCAAATCTTATCAGTCTATAAGATGAAGAAACTCCTGAATGGGTATGTAGACAAACAATAAACTGTAGAAAATGTACTGCAAAGTTGTTCCATCTTACTCTTTTTATGCAAAAGGGAATCATCGAGGGCCCGCCACGACATCTCAATATAATATAAGCAGCTGGCTTACAAATGTATCACTGAGCACAAACACTTGAAGATGAGGAGGAGGAGGAGGAGGAGAAAGATACTTACAGCCATCAAAATAGCTGGCAAAGAGTATTGAGATAAAAGCGAATAACGAGTTTAACAAAAAAAAATTATTTATGAACTCTATTGCTCTATTAGTTGTCAAATAAGTTCTCAACATCAGTCAATCAATCACATGCCTGACTCTTTAGCCTAGGTAATCATGACCTTCCATGTATCTCTATCTTTCCTCGCTTTCAATGCCTTTTCCACCATTCCTACTTTCTCAACATCACAGAATTCTAATTCAAAATGGCAGAATACAATTATATTTTCAAAAAATGAAAGGCTCTTTTCTTCTATTACAACAATCTTACGAATGTAGATTTAATTTGGCGCAGTTGCATCGATTCACATAAAAAAATTATTTTTGTGAATGATACTTCTATTACTGAGTTAAGTTTTTGAGTGAGTTAAGACATGCGGGCAAGGACAAGTCCTGCCCATGAATCCAGCCGGTCTGAGTTGACAGCAACATCCAACTGGTAAAACTTGACTGCCTTGGTTTGCTCCTTGTTTTTGAAGTAAAAATCTCCAAGTAAATAGTACAGCGAGCTGCAAATCTGATATGGGGTGAGAGGGATGGACTGTATGGTGCTGCTGGAGAGGGGGTGGGTTTCATAGACAGAACAGTGGAAGTACCTTCTATGTAGTCCACAACAGCTGTGTGTTTCTTATCTAGAGGAACAAAATGATTTCATGAGGTGGTTATAACTAATTTTTAGCACCCACTTTCCTTCAGCATTTTAATTTTGCTTTAGACGGATATTGAATATTTTATTTCACATTATTTTCCTGTAGCATATTTTTTTTTTACATTTTTGAGAAACATATCATCATCACAAATAGATGAGAAAAGTGACAGAGCTATTGCTTTTACGGCTACAACTAGAGAATTATATTAATATCACAAACAGGTGAGGAAAGTGACAAGAACCATTGCTTTTATTGCAAGCAATAGAAAATTATGTCATCAATACAAACAGATAAGGAAAGTGGCAAGAGCCATTGCTTGGTCAAGTTTCTCACTACCTTAGGTGCTAACTTTTTCTCCAAACAAGGCTTCAGGGAATTTCATAAAGCCAGAAATGAAGAAAGATCAAAGTAAAAAATTTTCATATGAGTAAAAATATTCAATTGGATGAAGTTTATGATTTAGAATTTTTAAATGAGAAACATATTCTTTTAAATCTTTCGATATCTGTAAAAGTAATAGGGCAGCTGAATATACTCTGTATTCGAGTTGAGCGAGTGAAAGAGATGAAAGAGATGATTCAGACTCAATTCATCTATTATATTTCTGAATTTATAGGGATACCTATACCTAAAAAAATTATGTGGGTCTGCTCTTTAAGAGATGGGTTAATTATTCATGCTATAAGTGAACATGAATCCACCTAAGACTTTACTTTATATTTCTAGTGATGCAAAGCACCATGTCAGATGTGTGTGCTTAACAGCAAAGTTTGCCACTAACATTATTTAGTGAAATACATAGAGCTATGATGGCCTTCTATAACTTCTTATTTAAAACAGCCTCAGTAACTACACATTTCCACTAAGACATTTGGGTCTCTCTCTGATTCCAGAATTAGACGTTTTAAGAAATAATTTACGTAAAACTTCATATTGAGAAAATTTGTCAAGGTTTAAAGGAATAAACCAAGCCTTACTAAACACATCATCCATGCCAGTCAGGGCCTCCAGAAAACTCATGTCCATCTCATGAAATTCACCAAACAGGTCAGCCATGTTTGGGCTGAGGGAGCTTGCTTTCTTAGACGGGCTAGGGCTGCCTAAGGCACTGTGTTCTGACACAACCTTACTGAGAGACAGTTCTGCCTTGATCAACAGAATGATGGCATAATCTCTGCAAAAATTCATATCATTAGACATTGAGTGACCAGAGCAAGAGCTTATCTTGGAATAAATGAAAAAATTGTCATTATTTTAATCTATAAGAGCTGTCATGCCCTGAGCTGTGAAGATCAAACTATGATTTCGAGTCTCAAAACATACAGTAACAGATTGATTTCACCAATCTTAAAAACTCTCGACTGACACTGCAAACATAATTAGGCAACAAACACAAGATGTCTCTCAGACCATCACAAGAGTATCAATTTGCCATATTTGTAATGCACTGTAATATTGGCCTTAGACCATAATCCTCAAAAGCTGCATGGTGCAGCTGAAAACTTGTGCCTAAAGCATAAATCACTGTTTTATGTAGATTTCTTTCACATTTTATTTTTGCAACTTAAACTACACCAATACTGCGATCATCCTAAAAAAATATTTACATCTTGAAATGTCATCATTGTTTAATGTGGATTTGTTTTACATTTCATTTTGCAGCTTATATCTACACCATTATTGCTGCCAGTGCTGCATAGAATTAGATCAGACAACAACGCATGGTGTCCAAACATTTGAGGCAGCCACAGATGTATAAGAACATATTAGGTTCAATATACATGTACCTAGCCAATTTCTAAACAAGGCTAAGTTTCTTTAGCCTACTGATAGGATATAGAGGCAAGTTAAGATTGACAGTCAATATTTGTAGTTTTTCATTCTTATCTAGATTCTGATTTTGAAATGTTGCTAACTTTGGTTCTCTGACAATTGCTTTCCATAGATACTGCAGCAGTTCTATATTTTTACCTACAGACTTTCAAAGCAAATGCTTTTTACAATGGAAAGAGGTATTTTTGAACTATGAAAATCTGCACCTAATTGGTTCCTGGTTCCTTTAGGAATGATTTTTTTTCACAATTCTTAGCTTTACAGTGTCAATGACACTCCAGCAGTCAATGCAATTTTGTATTTTTCAAAACTCTTTGCACATACTTACACTTGAGAACTGGACAGACACATAAAACAATGGCCCAGAAACAAAAATAGTTCATTATTTAAAGAACTTATGTTATCATGATAATTGTCTACTTATTTCCAGATTTTTATTTCATCATTCTTTTTTCTAAAACACTTAACTTCT